>JAOTBA010000009.1:298598-314695 GCA_025629845.1 Erythroxylum squamatum | reverse complement strand
CAGTTCATACATTTCTAAGATTATTATTATTTGATTGTCACCAAAATTAATAGAAGTGAAGTCTTCTTGACTTAACAATCTCCCCCGTTTTGCTGATAACAAATAATCATAATTTTAGGAAGATAAAATGATATTAAGATGAATAGACGAGTAATATTCAGACGAATAACGAGACAAAAACATAAGAAATGCAAATGCATATATGATATACGAAGGTACAAAATTTTTCTATCTTCTCTTCTTGTTCTCCTCATATTCTTTCTATCTTCTTCTTTTCTCCCCCTATTTGTTATTAATCAAAAAAATTCAATGAAGACGCTTCATAATTTCAGAAAACATATGTTGCATTTTAGTGCGTATCATCTTGAGGTCTTGTTCAATAGTAACCCGTAGAATGCTACTTCCTCATGAAGATCACCCATTGAGTCACTCAGGTCATCAACTTTAGTATGAATTTCCTCAATTTTTTTTGCTAAAACTTCCTGGATTTCCTTCTGTTTGTGACTGGCTTCTATCCAATTCATGAAATGCTTCAAGGGCTTCAAATTAATAGTAGGATCTTATTGTATTTCACTAGGTGGAGGGAGGTTTTCAACAGCAGATGGTTCTGAAGATAAAATGTCTAAATTTATGATTTTGATTGTAGGAGGTCTTAAGAGTTTTTTTCCCCTTCTGGGAGATCAAGATGATCAAGTCTAGGTAGTTTAGGAACCGGTTGCCCAAGAAGGTGTAACACTTCTTTAACAGATGGTATGAAACTTAAAGGTCTGAAATACATGATTAAATGCACAAAGGTCTCTAAGTTGAAATTGGTACCTTCAACCATGATAGTTTTGTCTTATCCTTTTGTCACTTTTCTAACTACCTTGAAGTTTGCATCTGTGGTGGAAAATCCAAATTAACTTCCTGATGTTTTTGAAATATGATGTGAAACATAGATACCTCCAGGTTGAGTTGTATTGCATGCATCATCTATGTTCTTCACAGCTGCTTGAATCTGCTCTTCTGTAAGATTATTTTTATTTCCTTCTGGAAACATATTCTTTTTCCCTTTTTCTTCAGTTCGCATGAGGTTTGAACATCTTGGTTGTATATCTGGCACAATTTTTATCGATGTGCTGCTTGTGATCGGATAAATTATATATCGATCCTTTGGCATCTTCATTGGATATGGTTCTGTCTTTTCATCTCGAAGAATACCATATAATATTCTTTCTTCATGATTTAACAGATGTATTGGATGATCATTGATCAGCATAGGTTCGACTTATACCTCGATTAAATTTTTCAAAGGTTCTTTAATAATAACTAAACTTCTGCTTCGAACAGGTATTGATTCTTCTATAATCTTCATTCTCAAATCCTTTTTGTTGATTAGTTGAGAAGGATTGTAAGGTTCCAACTGGTGTTCGACTGTCTTTGTCTTCTGTTGAATATTAGATGAAGAAACCTTTTTCACACTGGGCTTCTGCTTCTTTTGTTCTTCTACCGGTTTAGAAGAAAGTTGTTGTTGAGACTTCTTCTTCTCAAATACTAACTTTCTTTTTATCTCTATCTCTTTAGATGATTTTGTTGATTGGTTTTGCAAAATTAAGACAATTGATCTAGTAGCATGATGTGTTTTCTCTAGTTTTTCTGAATCTTCACCAAGAGTCAGAGCTTTATGTTTCTTCTGTTCTTGTTGACGTAAGGTCAATAGTTTTGGTGACCTTCTTGACTGTTTAGATTTTTCTGATAGAAGTGTCTCTGCCTTTCTCTTCAATGACATTTGTTGTGCTGATTGTTTAACCCGACTTTCCTCTTTCTGTGAAATCGTCTTAACTTTTATTAGTACATCAAACGATTTCTCAGTCTTTTCTTCTGTTAATGTTCTTCCTGTCAGTCAAGGTTTTGTTTTTTTTTGCAGGTGTAACACGTTCACTCCCGCTCTGTCTTACTATATGCTCCCCCTCAGATCTTGCTTTCGGTGTGGAGCCTGTATCCTCCTTGTCTTTAAACTTTAATCCCATTATGTGAATAGTGGTAGCATTAATAATGCTTTTCACATCCATCTTCATTCTGTTTCCTCTATCGAGAAAGATTCCAAAATCTCTAAAAATCCTTATCAATAGCATACCATACGGTAAAGAGCTAGAATCTCTCTTTGACATCATCACGTACTTTAAAATTAAGTACGAAAGATTAATGGGTTAATGATTGAGTAGATGAAACAGACATTGTTCATCGATCATTGTCACAACGTGCTTCGAGCCTAATCTTGGTAGAACACAATGAAAAAGTGGTGAATGTAGAACCCTAACCTTCGGAACAAGAGTTGACGCCTTCCTGTCTGCTGGATCACTACTTCCATATAGTTGTCGATTGAGGTGTGCTTTATCTACACAACCTTGAGCAATCTACTTTGTATTAAGAGACAGCTTTGCCCCAATACTTGGACACTCACTGACCTTCTTGATTGAATCTAGTGTCACGATAATCGACAATCCATCTACCATTGATACTAAGGTGTCATCTACCACCTTTGCATTTTTCCAAAAATCATATATCTCATTCAGATAGACTTTTTCACGAACCTTAAAGAAATTTCTCCAGCCAACTGCTTCAATTTCTGGTTCAATATCCATTTGATTTTCCTTTAAGGAGATGAAATCAACATGTCTCCCATAGATAAGAGACTGCTCCATTTGTAATCTGTAACAATAAGAACTAAACACACAAATGTATTTTGCTCAAGGTAACGATGTTAGTATCTGAAAATAAAAATATGAAACGAAAGAACTTGAAGCTCAGAACAGAGTGATGAATCGTCTTGGTTAAGAGCACTAAACACGTCGGTTTCAATGTATTTTAAGAATATTCTAGAGTGAAAGGTATTCTGTAAACTTGAGAGGATTTCCCTCTAATACCTACTCTTGAAAAGTTACTGTCTAGAACTTACGGTTACTATATACTTGAAAACTTACGACTTTTTATCTTCTTCTAGTATGAATAGTCTGGGTCATGACGTGTCAAACGAATGGTCATTCAGCATTACCATATTCAAGTTCCGTCTGATTTCTTTGAGTCTAACTTCACACAAAGGTTTAGTGAAGATATCCACCCATTTTTGATTTGTCTCAACAAATTGTAAACTAATGATTCTTCTCTATACATAGTCTCGTAGAAAATGATGTCTAACTTCAATATGCTTTGCCCTCGAGTGCTGTATTGGATTCTTTGATAGATTGATGCACTTATGTTGTCACAAAAGATTGGAATTTGTTCTTCTTGTATGGAGTAATCTTCTAACTGATACTTAATCCATAAAGTATGTGAACAACAGCTTGCAGCTGACATATATTCAGCCTCTGCAGTAGATAGAGCAATTGAACTTTGCCTCTTACTTGACCAAGAAACTAGATTATGACTAAGAAAGTGAGATCCTCCACTTGTACTCTTCCTATCAATCCTATCTCCATCGTAATCAGCATCACAGTAGCCAATTAATCTTAAATCTTTACCTTTCTCATACATTAAACAAAGATCAGTAGAACCTGACAAGTATCTCAATATTCTTTTAACAGCAATATAATGAGATTCTCTAGGATCTGCTTGAAATCTTGCACACAAACAAACACTAAACAATATATCAGGTCTGCTTGCAGTTGGGTAAAGTAAAGAACCAATAATTCCTCTGAAAAGAGTTTGATCAATCTTCTTACCAGCTTAATTTTTTACCAGCACAGGAGTCGACATTGGTTTGACCTTCTCCATTTTATATTTGACTAATAGTTCTTTGATATATTTTTGTTGATAAATAAAAATCTTTTCTTCGATTTGTTTAATTTGTAAACCAAGAAAGAATTTTAATTCACCCATCATACTCGTTTCAAATTCACTTTTCATAAGATTTTCAAAACTCGAACATAATTTCTTAGAAGTTGCACCAAAAATAATGTAGCACCCCACTTTCGCAAGACACGTACCTGACATCTTGATTGATATCTGAGTTCGTGCCCCGCGAGGGTGGCGTGCTAACATACTCATTATGTTTTATGTATTCATGAAATGGAATGCCTCAAATATATTCAATCAATTGAAAGTGCTCAATATCACATAATCATATCCACTATCACATTCCCATTCACATTGTCATCGGACTTTAGTTCGACATTCAACACTTAAGTCGAGAAAACACTTATTCCATCCAATTCACATTCAATGAGCACTTTAATATTTCATTCATACATCACATTCATCGAACCTTCAATCTGGAAACCAACGTAATCAATCACATTCATATAGTCATTCAGTAGTCAATTAATACAAAATTCAAACAAAACAAACATTGAAATAAGACCATCTAGGTTTACTCACAGTTTGCTTCAGAAGCTACTGCCTCGAAGTCCCGGCAACGTCTAGAAGATGGCGCTAAATATGTTCCTCTATATCATGCAAAACTTACCCATATCACATTTTTACACAATTACGTAAGTGTCTATTGATGCACACTTATGTATATTAAATACGTACAATGCATGTTCAATAACATTCCTAGTGTGCATCCTTAATACATGTTTCATAACCAATTATCAAGATCTTTGAATCATTTCCTATCACCTAGAATACTCTCCTTATGTTAATAACTCAATCCTACTTCAATTAGTCTCATTTAATATCACTAACAAGCCTAAACATCTCATTGAACAACATGGATAAGTCAACCATCCATAAACAACATCTCTAGGAAAAATGCCATAACTTTTGTTGTAGATCTCGGATTAATGTCATCTTTGGACGGTTTCGAAGAGGACTTCTAGATCTACAACTTTTTGTGAAGATTTAAAATGAGATTTCGTCAAAACACACAGCTTTGTGAATTCACACAGGTAGCCCGTGTTTTTTCGGGTCTGGTGGTGTTTTTGCATCAAAAACACACGGTCATGTCAATTTACACGGCCTGATCGTGTAACCTTCGGGTTTACTCTATTCCCCTTCTCCAAAATGGATTCTACATCCATTATAACATCACTTTTACTCATAATCTTCCCAAATTCACCTTTTTTTAATGCAATGTCACTCCATAACCATTCAAACACTAATCAAATTCATTCACTCTCAATTCTCAACTCTTTTGATTCAAAATGGATAACTTCTTCAACTATACCCAATTTCAACTCAACATCATCCATACTCATTTCATATTTGACACTTGATCATAAACACCCAAAATATAACACATTCTCATACACTCAAAACATAACACAACATAAACATTCATCCATAGATTTTGTTGCACCTAGTTCCTATTTTTGTGTCAAAATTTGAGACTCTTAAGGATAGAATTTAAATTTGATGTCTTCATGAAAAGTGTAGCCCTATGTTTCTAGTTTAATCCAAATCAAGAAGCATCTCATTTGGATAACTATAGAAGAAGTTATGGCTAAAATACTGAAGCATGCTTAGTGAACATTTTCCAATCCATCATCTTCAAATTTTCCCAGCTTTTTACACCTAACATACTTATACAAAGATTACCCTTTTCTACTTTATTTACTCCTCATTCTCAACTCCATTGTATCTCAATATCATTAACCTAGCAAAGCATGATCCAAAATTGATCATTAACCCAAAAACAAGACATGTTCATGTACCTTTTCATCAACTTCCAATTCCCATTAAAACATCCCTTTCACAACCAATTCATCTTAAAAACATGTGTTGCGTAACTCATAGTTTCTTACTCATCATATACAATATCAATCATCTATAAATTAGCTCCTAACCCATTATTCAGCATTTCATAATGAAATATCGGGAATAACATTCTTTTTTTGCAAGAACTGATGAAGGATTACAATTTAAGAAAAAGACTCAAAACTGCTTAGTTAAAGTGGATTTTTTTAAGGCTTTTGACATCGTAAGTTAGAAATTCTTCCGTATTTTTCTTGAGTCTCTAAAGTTACCAACCCAGTTTATTGGTTGGATCATGGCATGTATTCAATCTCCTTCTCTAAGTATACTGGTGAATAGGGCTCGTACTAAACCTTTTAAAGTTGCCAGAGGTATTTGTCAAGGAGATCCATTGTCTCCTTACTTATTTGCTCTTATGATGGAAGGATTTTCTAGATTAATTAGTAGGATGATATATTGACATAGGAGGTTTCAATTCCATTATAAATGTTCTTCTCTCAACCTTAGTCACCTTATGTATGTCGATGATCTTCTAATTCTTTGTGGAACTGATGAGCACTCTATTTCTATGATGATGCGTGCCTTGAGATTATTTGTTGATTGGTTTGGTTTAAATCATAACCCTGAGAAAAGTTGAATATACTTTTCTACTGATGTGAGAAATAGTACAAAAATCCAAACTTTGGTTGGGCTTAATGTTCAGGATGCTCCATTTTTTTTTATTTGGGGGCCCCAATATCTTCTTATAAACCTAAGCTTCATGATTGTTTACCCCCTCTTAGAAAGGATCAAGGCAAGAGTGAATGCTTGGAAAAATAGGTTTCTCTCTTATGCTGCTAGGTTAACCCTTATCATCTTAGTATTAAGTAGCCTACATATTTACTGGCCTTACCTAGAAAGGTGATTAAGGAGGTTGACAGAATATTGAAAGCTTTCCTTTGGTCAGGACGAACTGAGAATGCTAAGAATGTTAAGATAAAATGGAGTGAAGTGGCTATCCCGAAGAGTGATGGAGGATTGAGGATCTTTTCTATTTCTACTATGCAAAAAGTCTTAATGTGTAAAAGACTTTGGAGGTTATACACCGACCACAATGCTCTCTGGGTCAAGTGGATTCATGAGTCACCTTAAACATGTGAACTTTTGTCAAGCTTCTTGTTGTCAAAAGTTCTTTTGTATCCTTATCCAAATGATGAAGCTAAGAGATTTGGTTTACCCACATATTAAACACAAGATTGACAATGGTGAAAAAACCTAGCTCTGGTATGATAACTGGACAGATGCGAGCCCCCTCATCCGAAATACACAGAAACTTCTCTTGAAAAACCGCGATCCGCTTCATCTTAAAGTATCCTCTTTGATTCATAATGGGACTTGGAGAGGGGATTTTAAAGGATTTGATTCTTTGGCCCAATTCTTTGCCCAATTGGACAAGGAGGTACTGGTGGATTCAATCATCGAGACTCTTAATCTGAGCGGCAAAATCTCAAACAAATCATGCCATCAGTTGCTAACAAAGGGCTTACAGGTGGTATCTTGGTCCTTTTTGTTATGGCAAAACACCTTTCAACCGAAAACATCTTTTATTTTTTGGTATGCGATTAAAAACAGGCTAAGGACTAAAAGCCAATGTAAGGTTCTGAGGACCATACCTGTACTCTTTGTAAAATGGCCCTAGAAGATAGAAATCATCTCTTCTTTCTATGCAGTTTTTCGAGGGCAATCTGGAACATGATCTTACGCTTGTTACCTGATACTTGATATCTCTATACTTGGAAACAATAATTCAAAGAAGGGTAAGCCAAATGCTATTCTATATAAGGTGGCATTCACTTCCACTATATACTTCCTTTGGAGAAAGTGGAACTATTGAATGTTTGCTAATTAAGAGAGAGAAAATACCAACCGGCTAATAGGCTCATAAATTGGATTAGATCCATCTTAATTGCCAAAAATCTTCGAAACACTCTCTCGTAAGATATGAAGAGTAAATGGCATCTCTAACGTGTTTTAAGATGCAACTCTAATTAGTTTTTTTCTTTCTATTAGTATTCTTATTAGTATAGATTCAAGTTGAATCCTATGTTTTGTAGACTTAGCTTTGTCTAAAGTTAACCCATTACTTATTTTCCAACAAAATTATCATATAGCAAACAATTCTATTGCACTTTTTAAGCCACTCAATGTGCGAGGCTTATCTTCATGCAAATATATCTTTTTTCCTTCCATTCTTTTTTCTTTTGATACAATATAAACTCAAATGTAACATATAGTTAGTTACTTACGTAACCAAAATATTTGAATTACCTAATCAAACAAATTATAAAGTTTTTTTTTTTGGATTCGAGGAAACCCCACAGGCGGGCCAAGCGGGCTCACCTCTCAGATGGCCAAGTAGCTACACCCCAGCAAAGGGCCAAGCGGCTACACCCCATCACAGAGGGCCTCACTAGTTCTTCACCCATAGGTAAAATCCCGGCTGCCCCAGGCTCTTACAAGAGGGGCTAGCAAGGAATCGAACCTGGGACCTAACCGAAGCCAAGTCCCGCTTTCAACCATCTAGCTACACCCCTTGAGGGCATATAATACTAAAATACATAAGCAATACTTAGCCTGTCCAAAGTCATTAAAGATTCAAAATTTTATTATTAGTAATTATTAATACTAATATTATTTTATTATTACCATTTATCTTTTACCTCTTTATTTATCGAGTTAAGTGGATCTGCTTAATCTAGTAGGCTTACATTCAATGATCTGTCGGCTCATCTCTACTCATCGTAATCACTTAGTAACTGGAAAGGTACCACTCAATCTAATCTAGTACCACGATACCACTCTAGTACCTAGCTATTAACACAAGGCATCTCTGGGGCCTAGGATACCCCATTATATGTTCCAAGGACAGGAACCTAACACAACTCGCTCCTATCTCAACAAGCCATCAATCTATGACCATCAAATATAGTCTATCCTAAGCACGCAACAGATTCACAACTTTCACAGGTTATTCTCAAACCATTATAAACTAGTCTCTTTTTAATTTCATAGACACGATTTATCTTACCCTAATATTCTTAATTATATACACAAACAATTGAAAATTATAAATATCATCCTTTTACCCTAAGTATCAGGCAATACATATTATAACACATAAAAAATTATAAACACTAAATATTTTTGTACCTTGTCAATTATTTATTTAATAAATAAAATTCTAAAAAAAATCATATATTTCAAAAATTCATATAGTTAATTATTAATCATTAATTTAATTAATTACTAATTCAAAATATAATTTACCATAAAATAATTTATTAAAAACAAAAATTCACAATTTTTATGAATCGTACACAACTATAAGGATATAGTTTAAGGTTATCTTTAACTAATATTTTGATTCAATTATTTTGATTGGACCAATCTACTCCCTAATCTATCCTCCAGAACTAGACATTTACAAAATTCTATCTGACTTTATTTATGAAAATTGTTCAAACCAATTACATTTAATAGTATAAACTTACCTTGAAATTCTCGTTTCCTTTGTTCTCAACTTGCTTGTGAAGTTGCTTTTCTTCATATTAGACGTTCTGCCAATCAGGTTGCTCATGGCTTAGCCTAAGCTTCCCGAACCATGGCAAACGTAGGTGAATGGTGTTGTAATTTCCCTTCTTCTGTACTGTCTCTTTTACCTTTGAATAGTTAATTTTCCTCTTTCCTTTTCAAAAAAAAAAAAAGTATAAACTTACCCCCTTTTACCACTTTGTTCTTAATTATTAAAATTATCCTTACTTTATCTTACCACCATAATTACTAAAATACGCTTAATTATTAAAAATCCTTATTCTACCCATATATTCTTTTATTATTACTAAAATACTCTTTTAGGACTTAAATTCTAATTTTACCCTTAAATATTTATATTTCCTATTTTGCCCCTTAATATTTCTTAAATTTTCCTAAAATTGTCTTCCTCACCCTCTCCTCTTCTCCTAATTCCTCTTTTTCTCATTTTTCTAGCGACATTTTCTCTAATTTATTTTTTTCCAATTTCATTAAGTGTTATCACAAATAAACAGAACATAATTCCAACTAAAAACTAGTTTAGGATGATTGGAAATCAGTAATAAAAAGGATGAAATTTAGCTGGAAATCTTACCTATATAAAGTTCTATGCCTTTTCAATATATGTTTGGGTTGTTAATTTCCACAATTTCCTCTCTAATCTACTGTAAAACAAACAAAATGAGGAAATACATGAGAAAAGCTTCGCATGCAAGAGAAAGATGGTATATTTTAATACACTTACCACTTGGAAATATGAAGAAGAAGGAGAAGAATGTTTCTTTTTCTTTTTTTTTCTTGCAATCCACCTACTAGGCTCTCTCTCTCTTTATATATATATATATATATATATATATATATATATAGATAAATAGATAGATAGATAGATAGATTGATTGATTGATTGATTGATTGATTGATTGATAGATATGTGTGTGTACTCCTTTTAGGTCGGGTTAGGTTTTTGTGGGTTTTACAGTTATCCCCTCTTAAAAGAATTTCGCTTTCGAAATTAAATTACGTACCTGAGGATCCAAACAAATAAGGATACTGACGTTGAGCTTTGTCCTCTACTTCCCAAGTAGTCTATCTCAAAGATTGATGATGACTCTACAAAACTAGTAACATCGGAATCTCCCATATCCTTAATTTCCTAATTTGTCTATCCAAAATCTCCACTAGCTCATTTTTATAAGTTATATCATTTGCAACCTCGATCTCAAGACTTGTTATAACATGAATAAGATATGGTTGGTATCATCTCAACATCAACACATGGAACACATTGTGAATCTGTGATAACTCCTAAGGTAAGGCTAACCTATAAGCTAACAAACCCACACAATGTACATTCTCATATGGCTCAATGTATCTCAAACTCAACTGTCGTCTTCTACGAAACATCAAGATCCCCATTTAAGGTGATACCTGAAATACCATATATCCAACATTGTACTTCATCTCCCAACGATGTTGATCATTATAACTCTTTTTCCAATCATGAGTTACCTTCAAACATCGCCTTACCACCCTTATTTTCTCCACCGTCTCCTGAACTAACTTTTGTTCCTTCAACAATCTAACACTCTCAATATCCCAACATATCAGATCTCTACACTGCCTGCCATATAATATTTCAAATGGTGCCATACCGATGCTAGAGCGATATTTGTTATTATATGTAAACTCCATCAAAGGTAGATATTTATCCACATCACCCTCAAAATTCAGCACACAAACTCTCATCATGTCCTCCAATGTTTAAATAATATGATCTGACTATCCATTCAACTAAGAGTGAAATGTAGTACTTAAGTTCAACCTAGTCCCCAAAGTTGTCTATAAAAATCCAAAACTAGGAAGTAAACTGATTGACTTGTTCTAAGTGTGTCGATTATGAATTATCCACAAGTGCACGACGTAGCTGTAGCTAGTTCCTGCAAGTACGGGTCGATCCCACAAAGGCGATGATTGTTAGTATTTACCATTCTCATATTATCTAGTCTACGAATTTGGTTTCGATTAAGAAAATAAAATAAAATAGGAAGCAATATTGGATAGAGAAATAAAGAATCATTTAGAGAACTATCGATATCGAGAATTTAGTGTTTAGGTTACAAATCCCCCTGAAAACCCTTAACTAGTTGATCTTTTATTATGCAATTGTTTATTGACTATTAGATCATAAAAATTCCTATGGTATACTGATAGCTCTCTCAAGTCTCATAATAACTAATCCTAAGGTTATCAACTGAATTACTCAGGTTAAATTTTATAGGATTGCTTTACCAAATTGCAAATTCTACTATTAGTTTTGATCCTAATCTAGAAGATTTATTTCATCCTATTTCTAAAGTTGCAATCAACTCTTTTCAATTACGATTGATCGATTCATATAAGAATTTCTCAATTTCTATATTATGAAATCAAATTATGCACTAATATTATGAATCTATTAGAACATAGTTTAAACACGTAATTGAATCATAATAGATCAATCAAAACAATTGCAATAAATAAAAGAACCAAAATGTGTTATAGCATAAACATAAGGTTCATCTTACCTAGACACTAAAGAAATTTAGTTACACATGATAGAAAACAAAATCAAACATAAGACAAAGAAAAACGAACAGAAAATGAAGGGTTCAAAAATTTTAAATCTCCCTTTTATCTCCTAGTGAACATTCTTTGCATGTAGACCTTTGATCTTGTATTCTCTTGGATCTTTCGATGATTTCTTCGAGTTTTTCACTTATCTACAAAATCACCCCTTAAGTTGCCTCTAAAAGTCTCTACATGTATGCCCTTCCATTTTGCCTCAGATCACGTCATTTTATAGTAATTTTATAGTTCTAGGTGATACACAGTTTGATACACGGGCATGTACTAGATTGTGTATAACTTAAAATACCTAGAATTCGCGATTCTATAAGGCCTAAGAGAAGTACACGGGCTATTGTATGGTCCTGTATTCCTTCTTTGCTTCATCTGAATTCTTCTCCGTTTGGTCCATGAAAGCAATTATAACCTATAAACATACTTAGAGAAAATTAAATGCGAAATATATAATAAAAGTATAAAATATCATGTTAAAATACATCAAATATGGGATACAAATATGCATCTATCACAAACCATGGATCTCGATATGATACAATTGACACTAAAACCCTGTGTATTCTCACAATTTTGTCAACATACAACTTGGCGAGTTTGTCCCAGGAGTCTTTCTATTATATAGGTAAAAAATGAGCTAATTTAGTCAACCAATCCACAATCACCTAAACTGAATCATGTTTAAGTCTGTTCCTCAGTAATGCTACCAAAAAATTCATCGAAATATTTTACCATTTTATGATGGAATAGATAAGGGTTTTAGATTTCCTGTTAGTTCCTGATGCTCTACCTTGACCTATTGGCATGTCAAACACCTTGACACAAACTCTGCCATATATCTCTTTATTTTCGACCACTAGTAATAAGGTCTCTAGTTTTGATACATTTTTGTAGTACCATGATGCATGGCATATGGTGCACAATGAGCTTCCGTCATAACCTCTTATTGTAGTCCATCTGTATCTGACACATAAATGCATCTTCCAATCACAAACACTCATCCAACTCTCACTTAAGAGTTAGTCTCCCTACCCTATTGCACCTCTCTTATCTGTATCAAATAAGAATCTTAAGCTTATGCCTCTCTGTTCGTATTTCCCAAATCTGGTTGAGCTTGTAATGTGCCAATAAACCACTAATATAATCAATCTCCAATCTCACGTCTAGTGCCCTTAGCTCCACTAATGGTGTAATACTATGTCTGCTCAAACTTGTCATCACACCTGAACTTTTCCTACTCAAAGCATCTGCCACTATATTAGCCTTCTCTGGATGGCAATCAATAGTACAATCATAATCCTTTAGCAGCTCAATTCATCTTCTCATCCTCAAGTTAAGCTCTGTTTGAGTTAAGATATACTTGAGACTATTATGATCTATCAAGACTCTAAATGTCTCTCTATACAAATAATGTCTCTAAGTTCTTAGAACATGAATAATTGTCAAAAACTCTAGATCATGGGTGGGATAGTTCAACTCATATGATCTCAATTGACAAAAAGTATATACTATCACTTTTCCATGTTGCATTAACACATAACCCAAACCTACCCTCGAAGCATTAGTTTATACTTCAAAACCTCTATGACTCAATGGTAGCATCAAAATTGGGCTAGAAGTCTATCTCTGCCTAAGCTCCTCAAAACTCTCCTAAAACTATTCAGAATTATACTATGTTTTGATAAATGTTTAAGCGTACTTTTGAGTATTTCCTAGATGATTATCATGTATATAGGCTTAGAATTATGTTGTTATTAGTGTTTGTCTATATTATAAGTGTTTGTGTGGTTTTGAGCATGATTTGGATCTTAATTTATGTTTCATGAGGTGTGTGATGTATTTTTGAGCGTATGAAAATAGAAAATTGAAGAAAAGAGAAGAATTGGAAGTATGTAAGCAGGTCACGATCATGACTTGCTCGTCACAATAGTGATAAAGAGTGCAATTAACAATTCCAACGAATTTATGCTTTTCCAGCACACGACTCTTTTTGTAGTTTTAATATTTTGGGGCTATTTTTTAAACCAAATTAAGTTGGTAAATCCTAGAAACCTCAAGAACTATTTAAGAACATAAACCACTCAAAAAAGAGTAGCCACCATCTTTCATTCTTGGATCAAAGAAGGAGCATCAAAAAGAGCATTGGAGATTTCCAGATTTTGAGTTCAAGTTCCAAATCAAGTTCTTATTTCTTTCTTCTTGTTATTTTCATTAAACTTGATGAATAAACTAAATTTGATGAAGTTGTTCACGTTTATTATGTTTTAAATTTCCAGATTAGGGTTTTTTCTTGAATTATTTTGTGACTTTGATTTTGATTGATTCAAATATAATCTGTGTTGTGTTAATGGAGCATGCATATACTTTGATAATAAATCAAGAGAGTAAGTCAAAAGTAATCCGATAGTTTGCACAACGAGAGTTGGTAAATTAATATGTCATACGATTAACAAATCACATATCATTCGAAAAGAGATCTTGTATGATAACTTGATTATTTGATAGATAACTTTTGAAATAATTGAAATTATTAGGGAAAGAATTGTGAATTGAGTTATTACAATTCTGGAATTTTAAGAATTCGTCTAATTGGTTAGATTTTAAGAGAGAGTAATCAAATCCCTCAAAAATCTAGGATTGACACATAATTGAATCAATAATCATTAAAGAAACAAAATAATGATAGAATCAATCCTAAGCTTCATCCTTGATTCTCCTCACATATTCATGGTAGCTCATTTGTTAGTTGATTATTTGCTTAATTTACCTGTTTTAATTTTTCTTTATTATTTTATTGAAATAATCTTTTATCTCCTTAGACAAAGTTAGGTTTATTTAGTTTTAACTATTTCCTCTTGGGATTGACACCTTTGATACTATAAGTTACAATCCATATACTTACGGATATAGGTTTTATTAAAGGTAAAACTTGCTCAATAATACCAAGAACAAATTTTTCTTGGGAATACTTGACCCAACTATCCTTAACTGCTAGTATTATGATCTCAAGTCAATCTTTAAAAATATGACAAATCCCCTAAACTTATCCAAAAGATCATCTATCCTCACAATGGGTTATTGTTCTTTACTTTCACCTTATTTAACTATCAGTAATAAATTCAAAGTCTCATATTTCCCTCCTTTTTTTTCACAAACAACACTAGAGCTCCTCAGGGTGATGTAGTCAATCTAATAAAGCCCTTTTCAAAAAACTCCTTTAACTACATTTTTAGCTTTTATAACTCAACAATAGCCATCTTATGATATGCAATAGAAATTGGTGCAACTTCAGGCATAGTCTCAATAGTTAAATCTATCTCTTGTTGAAGTAGTAAGCTCGATAAATCTTCTAGGAATACCTCTAAAAATTCCTTCACCACAGGAATATCCTTTAACCCTGGACTCATCTCCTTTGTATCTGTAATATAAGCTAGATATGCCTCACATTTATCCAATATTAGTCGTTTAGCAGTTATGGCTAAGACCATAAATGTTGGAACTACTCAGCCTCTTTAGGATCAATAGTGCCTCAAAACTCTACTACGCACATCTTACGAATCTGCTTATGTTGTAGTTTATATTAGAATCACCTCGGGCTAGAGTCGCAGTAATAGCTTGCTGCATCATTTGAAAGAACTGCATTATCTAAGGTGGCACTAACATCTCTCCTCCTATTCGCTCCGCTCTGACATCCCCTTGATTAGCCACATATGGAGCAATCAAATTACCTGATTCCCTAATCAACTTTAAGCTAGTAATATCATCTTCTAAAGCCATCCTAGATGAGACAAAAATATATTATTAATTTTCTGATCCACTTGATTTTTCCCTAGAAACATTAACCTGCTCTAATACCACCTAGATGTGACGCTAAAAATTTTTAAACCACAATTTAGCCAAACTTTTTCACAATTACATCATTAGTTACCCAAAAATTATCTATACAACATAACCATCCTAAACTGTCACAATCAAAAGCATAAATAATAAAACAACTATACTCAATTTGATCTACTAGTCCCACCTAGACTCCACAATATCAATCACGTGCACTAGAGTTATTAACAATCTCACTATCTCTAAAAAATATGACAACAAGAGGTGAGTTGCCCTCTCAGTAATATATATATATATATATATATATATATATATATACACGATAAAATAATGTTAGTATAAATAATTACTAACAATAAAATTCTTAATGTTTACCAAGTGTTTAGACAAGTTGAGTA
>JAOTBA010000009.1:271448-285467 GCA_025629845.1 Erythroxylum squamatum | reverse complement strand
TTAAATGAGAGAGATATCATTTGGGCCTCTTGACAAGTGTGACTGAAGAAATGCATGGCCGTGCTCAAATGAATTGACTCCTAACTTAAACCAAATAATTAGTTTATTAATTTTTCTTATAATAATTTAAATTAACTTTAACTACGCTTGTTATTTATTATAGATGTATGGACTTGGACAACACTTTTGGCTAATCTTTGACAGTATGATCAAACCTATTCCAATTTATGATTTTTTTTCTCCGTATTGTTTTGTTTACAAATTATAAGGAATGCTTAGACTATTATTAATATTTTGGACAAGAACAAAGAATCATCCATCAATGTTATATTACTTTTGTTTGTATAATTTGATGATACTTATATAATGTTATACAAGGAATGCTCAACATTTTAAATTTATAATGTTTTTCTACATCTTAATTCGATAACAATAAGTAAATAATTCACAGAAAAAAACATATTGAGACATTACGTACAGAACTTCACAAATTGCTCAATATTACATATTGCGTAAAAATTTGTAAAACATTTTTTACGATGATTTTTCACACTTTTTAATAGTAAATTATATTGTTGATTTTTTTATTTTAAATCAAATAACATACTAACTTTTAGATCAACTTAACATTATTAAGAAAATTTAAAAGCTTTAGCATTCATCCAATAAATACATTAAGCTTTTTAATAGTAGATACTTAAGGTTGAATTGATTTTTAATAGAATCTTGTTGTATGATATTAAATTCTATACATGTTTTAAATGTTCTATTAATTTGTCAGAAGTAATTCAAACAAAAGAAAAAAAACTTTAACAAAACTTTTATCGAACATGTTATATATAGTACTCAAGCAAGCTTCCTAATCCATCTAAGCCTTAATCAACCCATTCTGTATGCATTCACCATCTCACCATCTTCATTATTATCACAACACACATTCACCATCTTCCAAACCAAAATACATATAGTGCAAAACACAAAACCTAGCAGAATACAAAACCCAAATGCAACAATAAAAGCAGAACATAAAAACTCAAGTGTGAAGGATGGACGACTTATCTCGATGGACGATAAATTGGAGACAAAGGAAAATGACGACGACGACGAAGACGAAGAAATCGAAGAAGACGATGACGAAAGAAAAATGGAAGAAGACAGAAGTAAAGGAAAGAAAACGATGACAAAAGTAGAGACATAAAAGGGCTTAAAAACATCACCAATGTAGACAAGGTAGCCCTTTTGCGATGATCTTATGGAAGCGTCACTAGAGATAGACCTTTGGCGACGAATTAATAAAAATGTCACCAAAGGGTTGACCTTTTGCGACGATTTACTACAATCATTGCCAAAAGGTTATCCTTTGGCAACATTTTAGTAGAAGCGTCACTAAAGGAAGTATTTGGCGATGATTTTATAAATCATCACCAATTATTTTCATATATATATATTTTTATATATTTAACAAAAATTCTTGTAATATATAATTTCTATAAAATAATATTAAATTTATATATAATAAATAGAGCTTTGTGACAACAGATAAAATTATCAAATCATATATTTTAAAAGAGATAAATTAAAAGTATAAATTTATGTAATATAAATTAATTTTGTGTTTTTAGTTTTATATATTTTTAAAATGATATTGTTATTAGCTAAATTTATTTTTAGACTTACAATCATTGTCAATAATATTAAATTTGATTTTTAAGAATATGATGTTAATATTCAATATTGATTTCCCTTTTTTAATATATTATAATTATTTTTAATTATGTTGCGATAAATATAATTATATATGGTAATTAATATAATGTTATATGAATGTATAGATAACAATTGTAATTATTATAATGAATACATAGATAATAATTGTAATTATTATAATGATTTATCAATGTATAGATAATAGATAAATTTCTCATATTTAATTTATCACATTAGTCTATTTAATCATAATTTTCTATTTGTTTTATATAAATATAATGATTTATCGATGTATAGATAATAGATAAATTTCTCATATTTAATTTATCACATTAGTTTATTTAATCATAATTTTCTATTTATTTTATACAAATTCTATAGTGTTATATAGATTTTATATATTATATGTTATTTCTATAATATATAGAGTGTAATATATAGGAATAGGGTTTGGCGAAGAATTAAAAAATTTGTCACAAAAATGTGTCAAAACTACGACGTTTTAATTGAAAACCTAATTACCCAAATAGAGGATATAAATTGGAAACCTCCCCCACCGAAAGAGTCTCCAGATGCTTCCTAATTAGGGCTAAACCATCAAAGGCGATCTTTTTCTCCGAGTTGGTCAAGTAGCCAAGTATGGGTTCCTCTATTTTGCTTCTCATCTTTTCTTCTTCTTTTTACCTTTGGTCATTGTTCTGCAATAAGAGTCATGAGCTTCTCTTGGAGGAGTTAGAGATCACTCTCATCCTAGGTGAAAGCCAACATCGAGATATGAAATTACTTGATTCTTTTGTACTAACTCAATGTTTTCTTGCTTAATCCATATTTGCAGCTAGTAGCTAGAGATCATAGGGTCTTGTTTTGGAGAGACAACGTCGATCCCTAGTCTTCATTAAAATCTTCAAGTAACTCTTCCCTCTTTGTAAATTTGTGCTTAACTGCTCTAAAGTTTATTTGTTCATCTGCTTGGATTTCTTACACTTGTTTTTTTATGTAACTTCTGCATCTTATTGATTACCTAGGTTTGGCCTTACTATTTATGTACTTCATTTTGTTTTGAATTCCATCACAGTAGCTCTCTCCATATCTGATGAGGGGCTCTGAGAACCCAACTATTTTTATCAGAATAATGACTTTAGAGAAAAGCACACTTAATTATGCATCCCCTAAATATAGTACATACATAGTTAACATTCTCAACCTTATCATATGAAATAGTCTCAGTTAATAGATCACAAAATTAATATTGCTAGAATATTGGAACATTCAAATAAGAAGTCTTTCATACTTAAAGAAGTCAAATCACTTATTAATTTGTGGCATCTGCTCTGGGTTTTATTTATCTTTACGGGTGAGTGGCAAACATAGAATGTGCTTGTGCAGGGGATTTTTGGCTGGTTAAAAAGTTAAGTTCAGATGATCTTTGCTTCTTTTGTGAATATTTTGTTAATTGAACATAACTTTATATAATTTTTATTTCCTTATTAAATTGTACACTCTGCTTTTATATTGATTATAGTTATGGCTTGTTTTTGTTACTATTAACTTTTTGAAATAAAACCATTTACATAAATTTATTGCAAAATGTTGACATGATAGATAGTTTCTGATGGCATAAATGAACTCTGATAGGAGGAATGTGGTAGACTTTTCCTTGATGAAGAATAAATTGATGCACAACAAATCTCCTCATTAAACTCTAATCACCACTTGCCTTCAATGGCTAATATTTTTCTTCAAAGTTTTTAATATCATCTGAATTGTGTCTCTTTCTTTATTATTTGTATCTCATTTTTTGTTTGAAAGTTATTAGATGATGTGTGATTATATATACTATGTGTTGTGTAAAGCTTCCTCAAATCTTCAAAAGAACATAGATGAAAATGGAGGCAGTGGTAATGTTCCAATAGTGCGTATAAGATTAGGGAAATAATTTCTTTTGGAACAATCATAAATTGCAAAAACTATATCTATTCATTGTGATTATGATGGAGTGATTAAATCGGGTATGCATGTGCTCGAATTGGGGTTTCTTATACTGTTTTATTTAGCTATTTAAATTCTATATTGTTTGTTCCTTAGGTAAAAATGCATGGTACATGCGGTTCCTCTAATTCAGTGATTCATATTGCATCTGGGAAATCTTTCGCTGTATCTTCCATAAGCTTAGTTAAAGCCAAAAATTTAATGGAAGAGGGTGTTAATAAAACAACACTTAGGGGAAGATCTTTGACTGTTTCAATTGATACTTTCGAACATGCAAGGAGCCTTCTTAAGAATCTAGACATACTCCTTTACTTTATCTATTGAATCCCATGTTACTTGGAATCTAGAAACATAACTATTTCTTTTCCTTTTCAATCAATAAGCTTAAAACTTTATTTATTGTTTTATTTATAAGAAATGTTAAACTTCTAATTAAAATATTGTATTACTTATCATATATCATTATATTATATTACTTATCATATATCAATATTTATTGTTTTTTCTGTAAGAATCATATATCATTATATTACAAACTTCATGTTAAAACTATTTGAAAATTTTGACACCATATAAAATTGTCAAATCATATAATTTAAAAGATAAAAATAAAATATATAAATCTATGTAATATTAATTAATTTTGAGTTTATAGTTTCATAAATTATTGAAATAATTTGACATTTTTGGTAACTAAATTTATTTTTACACTTATAATCATTATCAATAATATTAATTTTGATTTTTCTCAACTATGATGTTCAGTTACAAAATAATCAAGTCAAAGCTAGTAAATTCATAACTATAAATAAGAGAGTGATTTTGTTATTTAAGCCTTTGGTGACGATTTAGAAAATTCGACGCCAAAAATCCTACCTTTCATTACAATTTACAAGATCATGGCCAAAGGCTTTAAATGGTCATCAAAAGTGTTGCTTTTCGCAACAATTTACAAAGTTAGTCACCAACCGTTACAAAAAGATGAGCCTTTTGTGACGATCTTGATCACCAAAGATTTGCATTTAACAACGATTCTATAAAAAGTCGCAAAATGGTAAACTTTTAGTGACGTTATTCAAAATCGTCTCCAAAACCTAACTTTTAATGACGATTTTGAAATCGTCGCCAAAGGTCAAATGCTAAATTTAACCCTATATTTTTGTTAAAGAGTTTTATATAACAAATTTTATTGTGAAGAGCCAATATGTTAAAAATGTTTATCTACCAAAAATTGTTAAAAAATTATATGTAAGTCAAGAGGTAACGAATTGCCTTTACGAGGGTCGAATGACATTAATCTTAGATCGGGTGGATACATATAAAGCTTATGTAGATTTTTCTTGTCTTTGGTAGATGCGTTGCAATCAATAATTTATTAGGATATGGATTTGGGGCCTCATCCCGAGTATGCGTTGTCGCATCACTCTGACATAACAATACAAACATGTTGCTTCCATTAAGAATATTTTTGGTACAACAAACATGTTGCTTTCTTTGACATGATATATCAATACAAACATGTTGCTTCCCTTAAGAATATTTTTGCTACAACAAACATGTTGCTTCCTTTGATAATATTTTTGGCACAACAAACATGTACTGTTTTCCATTTGTGGGCGATTTGTCTCCATCAAAACGTATACCTTATACGTACAGCAGCCAGACCATCCATCCTATCTATCATTAATATTATTATATCTATCTAGCATTATCTTCATGCATTGATCAATAATACGAGACGAGTATTTGAGTTGACACAGACACTACAGAAGTAACTACACATACGTCAGTAATTAATTCCTTTCTTCCTCTTACGATCCTCATCCACAACCCCATCATTACCTGCTAGAATCATGTACTTGTCCTTCCTTGTAAAACTTGTGCACTCAAATCCCAAAGCCTCACCCAATGTCTTCTGAATATGGTTTGCCACTTCAAAGCTGCTTCTGCCACCACCACATGTCAACTCTGTTGGCAATTTCTCAAGTATGTGTATGTGATAGTGAGGTTTTGGGTTCATCAAGAAGAATATGGGGTCCAAGAACTTCAGCCCACTTGCCGTTGTCCCGTAAAACATGCTTACTCCAGTGTTCATGGCAACTGGAATGATATCGTCACTTAATTCCGCAAATAATGAACTAAACCTCAGCAAGTAAGGCTCTCTACAAGTGGTCCCTTCTGGGCAAATCACTAAATCACCGACACTTAATAATCTTTGCATTGTTTCTGCATCTTGTTTCCTCTGCCTCGTCAACCTAACAGTCCTGATGGGAGCAATCAACTCGGACATTTTGCTCAGGCTGTAGGTCACGGCGGTCAAAGGCTTAGCTACAGAGGTGCTCAGGATAACAGGGTCTAGGAGAGTCCTGTGGGTGCAAACATAGAGGACTCCTTTCTTGGTTGCTGAACTACCTGCAGGGCATAACCCTTTGACCCTTAGATCGATCCCACTCCATGTGCCCAACAATATGGCTAACTTGTATGGAAGCACTACACCGATAAGGAGCCTGAAAATGGAGAGAATGAATCCAAATGGAAGCCAAAGCAGCATTTCAGCAGTTGCTTTTGGAGTGGGCAAGAAGGCCAGCCTTCCGTCATGAAATATAAGAGGCTTTGGGTATTTGTCGAATGTCATCACTGAACTTGGATGCCCCTTGTTCTCTTCATTGTTCACCAAATAAGCTTCCTGTACACCATTCAAAAGAGATATATACATACATTAATACATTCTCGTTAAACAAAATGAATACTTTTCTTATTTATTTCTCACCTTGCAGAGGGAGATGAAAAGATGATCGTGGAGGCTTGAACCTCCAAGGCCTATATCAGGCTTTTTGTCTCCAAAATAATCCTCGAGAGCTTCCTGTTTTACAAGCAAACCAGAATGAGACACTAAGCCTGTGTAATACTGTCCAGCTGTGTGTAGTTCTGTCCCTACAGTCTTGTGGACCTTCAAATATCCCTCCAGAAAACCTTGGACCATCACTCTAGGGACACTCGTAAAAACAACCTTTGACCCAGTTGATGCTACTACCTCGTATGCCTGAAGATGAAGATTCTCGAGAAAAAACTTCGGCAGAACAGCTCTGCTAACTGTATCAATATCCGTCAATCTAAGCCCACAAAAGGTAATGAATATCATAACCCTCAGTTCGCGCTCATAGTCCAAAACCCACAAAAGGGGACATGATAGTAACAACGATAATGCTCTGAAAATGCTACCACCTTCAAAAGCAACAAGCATGAAGTAAGGAAAGAAAGATCTGGTTCTTAACAAACCACCGTGAATGTCACAAACCAATGTATCAAACTCTCTGTTCTCCAGACTACACTTGATCACATTAGGGAACAAAGGAGGGTGTTGTTGAGATGATTTTAATGATGGGCTCTTTAGAAACATCCCATAGCTCCTCATCTTCCTTGCCGCCCTGTAACATGAGTTAGCCAACAGCTGGTACAAGATCCAGTCTGCCAGCCTGAGAAGAACCATAGCAAAGACCATGGCTATATTATTTCTGCCGTTAGATATATCCCACTGCTATTTGAAGCAAAATCGGATAATATATAATGAGGCAGTGAAAGAGAGAAATGAAGCACAAGAGAGTTAACTCTTAAGTCGAGGGGTTTGGGAAGCAGATAACAGTTATAGTGATTAAATGGTCTCGACTAGTCCACTCGTGCTTGGCTGGCTAGCATTAATTGCAATACAACTCTTAACTGTGTTTAGGGCCCTTGTTGATAAACTCTGTTGCCACAAATATTAACAGCTTCTCTTCTAATAAATTGCTGGTTCTTCTACCCAGATTTCGGTCTCTATCTTCACTTCCCTAACGGCCAGTGCAGGGTAGGGTAAGCAAGTATTGTTGAAGTTCTCTCACGAGCATGTGTACATGTGACTTTGGGTTTAGTAAACACATTCTTATTTCGAGTTAGCCAGATTTTGTGTATGTAGAAAAGTTGCGTATTTGGGAGCGGAAGACGGGAAATTCGATGTAAGTACGGCGACTGACAAGTATCCATCCCTACCAAATGATAAAAACGTGAAGCAAACGGTATCACAACTCGCCCGCGGGTTGTTTTACTATCCTTCTCAAGGATGTTTTCGGGTTGTCTCTTTGCCGTCTGGTCACTTAAAATTTTGTGTAACTTCAAGGCTCAGGTGAATTGACAGCGGGTGTTTTTTTTTTTTTTTTCTTAAGTAAGATCATGGTTTAAATCGTCCTTATGTATACAGCCGTTTAAAATTTAAGGTTAAAATTTTATCTTTTACAAAAAATTTATCTAATTTGAACAAGAATTAATATAGATATAAATAGTTTAAAGTTGACTTTCGATAATTAAAACCTTCCTAAAACACGCCGTAAAGAAAAATTCTTATCCTTCTCAAAAAAAAAAAAAAAAAAGAGGGTGAAGTAAACGAGCTTAACAAGCACATCATTTTCAATTCGATAGCCGCGCATTTGCCAAATTTCTTGGCCCAAGTTAACCATGAACTTGCTGTCAGTGTAATTGAAATTGTTGCACTCAAAGCACAAGATGCCAAATTTATTGGTGCAACTGTAAAACCGTTGACTGCTGAGCTCGCAACTGCCCATTTGCTCTTGAGCAAACTCGGGGAGAGCCCACTTAAGCAACCCCCCTGCTATGCCTATGTTTGAATAGTTGCCATCAAAGGAATCTTTACCATGAAGTATTCACAAAACTACCATGATGACAATAGTCATCTATGATCAACCTCCTTGTATTCCTCTTAAATGTACTTAGTCAGTTTGATCGTAGTAATTACGATTATCAGAGATCAAGAGCTACACGAAAGAAGTGAACATATTGACCATTTACAAGTTTGTAATTGGCAAGGCAATTCCCTTAAAAATTGAAAATAGATTAAAAAATAAAGGAGCCTTCTTACAAGATGTTCACTAACCCAAAGCTAAATCAAAAAAAGGGTGTCATTAAGGAGCCTTAAATGGTGGTCACTACTTGTCTTAAGAAGTATTCATTTTATAATGATATAAAGACAACAGTAATTTGAATTTGTAAAAAGGTGATTTTATCAATGATTTTAAAGTTGGATCAGCTAATTTGACCGGAATAAATATGAACCGGCTAAGTTTTCGGTCCGGGTTGTACTCTTAACCTCTATGAAAAAAAAACCGCTCGGTTTCTTTAGAGATTGTCCAATTTTTTTAAAAATCGGTTAAATCATTCTTTTTAAGTTACGTGAGACCCATGATCAATTTAATAATATAGGACCATTGTCTTTTTAATCACGTGGGATGCCACCAACATTTATGTTACTCTTTTAGTAATGCACATCAACCACGACTGTAATTGTAGTTGTAAATCTTTTAACTTTGAGTTTTACTTTTAGTATAATGCATTATAATAATGAAAGTTGAGATTTTAAAGGGTAGACTCATAAATCATTTAAATTTTCAATGAATTTTTTTTCTTTTGAACTCTTTCGTACAATTTAAATAAAAAATTATATTTTTCAAAATTTATATTCTTTATTTATATTCTTTATATTTTAATTAATTTTATCTTAAATTATTATTTTTTTTAAACGAATTACTATTTTATTCTTTAAAATACTAAATTTATTTAATCTCACTAATAAATTATATTTGTAAAAATTTAGATTATTTATTTATCTCATATTTTAATTGAAATTTTTAAAATTATTATGGTTAGAATCTAATTATTAATTTTATCATAAATTTGTTTAATAAATTAAATTATTAGTTAGTATATATAAGTAATTTTGTTTAAAATAATTAAGAATGAGTTAAAAATAATATTTAAAATATAAAGAATTATATTTAAAGGACATTAAAAAAGAAATTAGAATAGACTTAGAGTTTTTTTATTGACTTTCTTTAAATATTTCAACTTTATAAGTTTTTTAAATAAATTATAATATCTAAATACAATTATTATTATCATTATTTATTTTTAAAAAAATTACGTTAGATTCAATCTTAGTTTAAATTATTATATTTATTATTAATCTATTATATATTAATAGACATTATTAGTGCATTTTTATTTTAATAAGAAATTTTATTTTATAATATATTTTTACTTATTCTTATATTTTTTAGTTCTTATTTATTATATACCGGTTTTATGGGGTTTAATACTGATTGAACCTTTAAATCTTTAACCTTTTATTTAACTGGTTTGAAGTCCGGTCTGGTTTTGAAAACATTGGATTTTATAAATGCGAAGAAATCTTTCTTTAGATGCGCCTTCGTTCCACTTTAGTCATGTTTTTATTATTAGTAAATATTAAAAAATTAAAGAGAGACAACTCTCTATTTAAATATCAAGATAGGTCAGAAGTAGCTCAATAGTAATTGAGAAACTGAAGTCCATCTAAAAATTATCCCGACATATAAATTCATGTATGGCAATTATAAATAAATCATAATAATAAATAAAAGAGAGTAGATATAGAAAGATAAAAACAACGCCTGACCTATGTCTCGTTATCTTCTTCTTTCATTGGTGAAGAACAATCCTCTATACAACATCTTCTTTGTCACAAATGAAGAGGAATCTTTACAATCGTCTTGCTTTGTTACGAGTGAAGAATAATCCTTTACAAATCATGTTCAAGATAAAGAGTAATCCGCACAAAGGGTATCCCAATCAGTTTATCTAATTACAACAATATTAAATTAAATTAGCTCCTTTGCTCACTTTGGCCTTTTATTAAATTTCATCACTCACATATTATTTGATTCCATTATAATATAATTACTATTATCACCAAAAGAAAATTTATTAATAAAAATGTATTTTTGTTATTATCAAAATAAAGGGGTTAAGATCTCATTTAGGCAATAAGTTTCACTATTGATAGTGGCTTTCAGTAAAATTTTGTTATTTTTCTAGATTTCTTTTTTGTGAATAATGAAATCAATTTATTATTTGAATTTGGTTTATAACGAGTGGTTGATATATATGATAGGTTAGGTGGGTTGGCTTGCTACAAATTTGAATTTTTTTTTGGGTTATCTTGTTCTTTTGAGAAAATAATCAACAAGTAGAGGCTGATTTCGTTCATCTTTCTTACTTGGTTATAATTATCTGGAGTTTATACGTTGAAAGCTAGTAACATGAAAATAAACCATTAGCTAATGATTATTGTTTGACTCTTTATTTTCTTTGTGTAATTGATTTATTAACTGCATTGTACTTTTTTCATGTTTTCAAGTAAAAAGCAAGTATCTGCACACTAAATATCTTGCTTAATGAGATATTTTGTATCATATCCATAATGAATTGTGTTATGGAAATGAAGGAAGACCTGTCTTTCAATCCTTCTTTCTAACCTCATTATCAATTTTTATGAACAATCAAACAACTATCTCAACCTTGGCAAACCAATATAGTATATAAAAAATAATTAATTAGAAAACATGAATAGGTTATTACAATTTGGCAAATTCTGGTGTTAGTCAATAATTCTAAGTTTCTTTGTTATTATATATTTTGAGGAATGTAGCAGTAAATTTTATATGATGTAGTAGTATATTTTGTATGACATAATGATATATTTTTAAAAATATGGTGGCATGTCAAAATAATATGTTATCTTCAATTAATCTCAAATTGATAATTCTTAACATTTTGAGCTAAATTACAACTTGTAATTTAAACTGTTTGATTATAATTAATTTAACAAACAAAATTAAGAGTTTTATTACAATTTTAAACTTTTTGAATTATAATTGAGACTATTTAGGCTATTTTTAAACATCATAGGTGTTATAGAGATTGTTAATGTAACATCCACATACCTCCTAGAAGGACATGCAAATGCCACACAAAACAGAACTAAAACATTCCAAACATTTCAAAGGACTTCCAAAAACTCAAGCAAACATGTAAATGCCACACAAAACAGAACTAAAACATTCCAAATATTTCAAAGCACTTCCAAAAACTCAAGCAAACATATATTACATATCATTAGATGTTATTTTATAAACAAAACGTATCAAACATATTGTACTATTCCAAATACATGCCAAAAGTTCCAAATCCATCCTGTATTAAGGTTATTACAAACCATTAAACAAAATACAAAATGTCTCTTTACATGTAATACAACTCAAAAATTCAAACAAAACAACTTCCAAAATGGAACACATTCTTCTTGGCCACTGCGATAGTCTTTGTCCCAGTCCCTAAATCTTCTTATTGGAACCTACACGGAGGCAAAACCATTGTGTTAAGCATAAAGCTTAGTAGGGAATAACTAAACACAATGCATAATGGCGGTTGTTTCTAACAGTCGTCTAACATTCATATATACAGATTCAAATCATATTACAACAATCTTTAATTGTTCATATTACAGAGTAATCCAAACATTATGTCTTAAAACAGAATATGATTTATCAATATAGGACATTCTTGCATCAAAACAAAACTCATAAATATCAGAACAGAATGTACAAGTAGCAGAATTGAATATCAGAACAGGATATAGTCCTTTCAAATCACAATATGACTTGTATCATATCAGAATATGTCTTGTATCAAATCAGAGCTTATCTTGTATCAGATCAAAACTTGTTTATATCAAAACTGAACATGTATCAGAATACAAAACATGTTAACCTGCTAATCCTTTTTACAGAAGTAGGTAACGGGACCATAATAGAAGATACCTATGATTGGTATCACAGAATCGGAGAGACTTAGGTCACAATAATAGGAGACACCGAAGTGTCAATATCTGGAGACATCGAAGTGTCAATATCAAAAGAAACCGAAGTGTCATAGGAGCAGCTATAGACCCTTCTAGGCATGCCTATTTACCCATGACTAGGACTTGGCAGTTTTAAAACAAACCATTTCCAGTTTCAGAGTCACATGCAAAAGATGTAGTGCATAACATATATCTTTATTCCATTTTTCTCAAATCGAATACATGCTTGCACATCCAAAGAAACTTAACATACCTTATGAGCATAAACATTTGCAATAATGTATCATTAAATGCATTATATATTTACAAATTACATATAATCACACAAATTTCCAATTCATAAACAATCATATTCAATTCACATCATATAAACCCTTTGAAACACACTTGTATTCATAAGGACACATTCATCCTTGAACAAACCATACATTTCAACATTAGACACATTATTTGTTACCCACACATTCCATAAGTAATTACCTCAATTAACAATCCATAACTAAATTTAACTATTACTCAATTAATCTAACATCATTTAGGTTCATTTTCAACCTCAATTAAGCCCAATTAAAACATTCTTAAGTACCTTAACCTTATATAGTCCGATAATTGTCTAAAACCAACATTTTCTCCTTCTTAAGTACTTCCCACGATCGTGGGAATAAGCCTTATAAATCACATGATCATGAGATAAGTAACCAAAGGTTCACTCACCCACTGCCTCTAATTTGTTTCCAAAACTTAACTTCTTCACTTCCATTTGACACACCTTCACCAAAGTCCATCAATTTCACTTCAATTCTACCTTATACATGCTTCAATATCTCATAAAATTAATTTCCAAACCAATTCAAAAATCATTTATTAGACAACTCATAAATCATTATCTTACATACATCAAAACCAAAACATAATTTTCCAAATAAGGATCATTTTCCAGCACTCAATTATCAACATCAAAAACATATTTCATTTCAATTCAATTTTCATAAAACTTGTATTAATACATGTTATCAATTTTATAATTCCTTTACCTATTTAAATTCAAAGCCCTACTTCAAATAACAAGCAAAACTAGCCTTTCATGTTACCAGCACACATCCAAGATCAGGGTGAAAATTTTAACACCAAGAAAACAACATAGAAGATAACATAACCTACTTCCTTGATGCAATATCTAGCAAGGATTTTAAGTGTTGATAATCCAAATTGAAGAAAAAATCCAGAAGTTTGAGAGTAAGAGAGAGAGTTTCCGTGAAGAGGAGCAGAGTGAAGAGAGAAGGCAGAAACATCAAGAATGAAGGATGATTCACCACCTGCCTAAATCTTTGGATGCTAGGTGTTCTTGATTTAATCAAGCCACATGCCATACATTAAGGTAAGCTACTTGTCCTTTAATGAAGCCATTTACATGCCTTCATGTGTGGCTGCCAAATGCCACAATTCAATCAGGCCACTTATCACTTAACCAATGTTGCTAAATGTCAATGCATTAGCTGTTGGCCCCCAAAATTTTTCTTAATGAATTAAGCATGATTTAAATGAATTATGAGGTGTTATGGATTGATTTTGGAACTAATTATTTATGTCAATATTGG
>JAOTBA010000009.1:245874-257575 GCA_025629845.1 Erythroxylum squamatum | reverse complement strand
AGTTTCAAATTGTTTTATTGTGGTCCAAACCCTTAGTACAAATTAACTTATGTGAGTTTTGATATATGAATGATATTCTGACAAGAATAATGATAAGATACCCAGGATTGTCATTGAATATGCATTGTACATATTTCATATACATAGATGCGCATAAATGAATTCTTATACAATTTTGCAAATTTGTGATATATATAAATGTGTTTTGCATGATATAAAGGAGCATTTAGAGCGCCATCATCCAGACATTGCCGGGACTTCAAGGCAATAGCTTTCTGGAGCGATTTGTGAGTAACCTAGACGGTCCCACTTAATTATTTAGTTGTCTAAATTATGTTCTGAATTGTTTATGATTGTGAATTGGATTGTGTTGATTCCTGAAACTGAAGGTCCGATGAAAAATGTGATTGGGACTGTGATATTTGAAGTGCTCCTTGAATGTGAATTTGGACTGACTATGTGTTTACTCAACATGATTGTTGAATGCCGGACCAAGGTCCGATGATAAATGTGATTTAAATTGTGAATGATTGATTGAATATGAGTGATGCATTCCATTACATGAATGCATAATTAAATAATGAGAGTTATGACATGAGTAGCCACTGAAAATGAGCTTTAAGCTCATATTGTGTTTAAGAGCCAAAGGCTCGTTATGTTTAATGAGCCTTGTATCCCCAACGGATTAGGGATTGCATCAATGAGCCCATTATCCACAATGGATACGAGACAGTCTTAATGAGCCCGGTATCCTTAATAAATACGGGACAGTTTAGGCACTCAGTCGCAACAAAGTAAAAATTGAAAGTGAGTCTCACAAACATTTGCATATACACTTTATACATGTGTTTGACTGACTGAAATATAATGTGGTCATGTATTTGAAAAAAAATGGGATATGTGATGCTATATGCTAAATGAAAGGATTTGAATTGTGTGTTTACATGTGTTGATATGTGATATGAATTGAGTGAACCATCGAGGATAGTTATATCACTGAGTTCTCAAAACTCATCGAAATTGTTCAGGAACAAGAGAGGACATTAGCGACAGAGAGACTCTACAAGAAGCATAATTCTTGTACTTTTGTGAAGAAGAATGGCTCAAAGGTCGGTCAGCTAAGACTGAAGGATTTAATTAGACTTTTTAATTAATTCCTCTTTCATGTAGCATGTTTTGTATTAGGTTTGGATCATTGTACATATTTGGAAGTTACTGAAAAGCTATAATGTATATATATAGTTTTTTTAATGAAATGAAATGAGGATTCAATTTTAAATATAGTGACATTTATGTATTTATGATGATGCCATGATTAAGGGATTGTAGTTACTGCTCTAACATGTTATTATTATAGGTTATGTACTAGAATATCCTCAGGATATTCTGGTATGTGTCCTATGGTAGTGGGATGTTACATAAAGTCATTAGAAATATAATGAAATATAAGGATTATCCTTTTATGAATTGTTATTTCATTCAATACATCACATGTATAAATTTAATAATTTATTACCATCATCATCCTTTCACCAAAGGTTGATTTGGTTATTCTTCAACTTGACAAGTTTCATAAATTTCATACAATTCATAATTAAAAGGATACATACATCATAACGTGTAACTTTATGATTCTCTTTATGTTGATTACTCAACATGGCATAAAAGGATAGTCTTGGTTATCTAACTTTGTATTATTGCCATTTATGTTAAGCATAAGTCTCCTTTGATCCAACTCATAAAAACTATGTGTGTAAACATAGATCAAATACTTTTACTTAACAATCTATTTATTATCATGCTTTAAATATTATAATAATGTTGAATCTAAATTCAGTATCAAATTCTCATATGCATGAACTAGAAATACATATGATTTCTATCATATCTCATATAGGTAAGAATAATCATGCAATCATTTTATTCTTACAACAACTATTATCGTACTATAACAAAACGTTTAATTGTAGTCTATGTTTATGCTTTTAGTACGCTAAGTTAAGTGGAACAATTCCTACAAGGTACTATACCTTTTAGCTCTACTCTGTGCAACCTTTTGCATCTTGTTGTCAATATGTTGACACATATCTTACGTGTTGTCATCAAAATTTACGAGACATTAGTCAACTCAAAATGACAATACATTTTGTTATCTATATGATTTAGACATATTTCTAAGACTATCATTGAATCTTCAATAGGGATTATAGAAAAGTTGCATAAAGGGCATACAATTTTTCTTTTCTAACTTTAAGAACTCTTCTTAAACATATCCTTATGTCTAAGAAATCTAATTCACTAACTCTCAAGATGAATTATACTAAATCATGTTAATTCAACTCAAAATAAAATATAAATGTAAGAAAAGCAAGTAATTATTTATATGTTATGACTACTAAATGAGATTAGGAATTTAATCATGTATTTGGTTACTTCCATGATTTTCTTCAAAATAATAGCCCTCATTGCTATTTGAAAAGATTACTCTAATTTTTCTAGTGGATTATGATCACATTCAAATATAGTTGATCTTGAGTTTGCTCAACAAACCAACTAAACTTAAATTAGGAAGATAATAACTTTATCAATGACATCTCATATGACTCTTAGATCGGATAGGTGACAACTCTTACCAAAACATATATTATATGTTATGCATAACCTTGCCTCTAAATTCATATGATTATGAGTTTGCTCATCTAAATCATACAAATTTAGTTAAGTAGAACACATTATCATAAGACTAAACATGTTCAGGTTAGAGCGACTTTGAGTTTGCTCAACAAGCTTGACGAGTTTGCTCTTACAACAATGGAAGACAACAATCACGTTCTCAACATATACTTAATATTTTAACAAGGGATTTTATTTCATTTGTCTCATCAAACACAAAATTGCATGTAAAATATTATACATATAAAACATACAATTTAACATGCATCCAATATATATAGATCAAACATATAAATAAATTATTCAACTTATAAACTCATAATCAAATTATATGTGTAAAACATCAAGCTTTGTTTGATTCAAGTTACTTCATAATCTAAAATAATATTTTCAACTCTTTGGAAAAATTAAATTAGATTAAAACCATTTATTCCTAAATGAAAATTATTTTTATTTCAAAACAATTTTCAAATCTAATTGAAAACTATTTCCAATTACCTTGACTTCTTTAACAAAATTTAATTAAAAATAATTTTAAGTACATTGTTCTACTTACTTATTATAATTTTAAAAACTCATTTTTCAAAATTACATAAGTAATACATTCTAATCCAATTAGAAAATTATTTTTAATCTAATTAGAAATTATTATTTATAATCTCATTACAAATTACTTTTCTTAATTAGAAAACTATTTTATGATATTAAAAGAAAATTATTTTCAAAATTAAATAAAACACTGTTGAATTTAATTAATAAAGTCCTTTATATTATTTATTTATAGATTGATTTCTTAATTAATTAGAAAATATTTTTTCAATAAATTAGAAAACTATTTTCAAAAATTTTAAGAAAGCTCATTTTTCTTAATTAAAAAATGAAAACACTTTTAACATTTTAATCAAGAAAAATATCTTTTCTAAAAAATCAAGAAACTTATTATTTATGAATAGATAATCAATTTATAAATAAATTAAATAATAATTCTCTAAAAATAACGTTATAAATTTAGTTTATCTTAATTAAATTGAAATAAATAAATTTAATTAAGAAATAACTTTCTTAATAACTTAAGAGAATACTTTTTTAATTTTAAAGAGTCAAATCAATTTCAATCTAATTGAAACTAATTAATTCTAATTTTAGAAACTATTTTTCTAAAATTAATTAGGAATCAATATAATTATTAATCTTAATCATATTAAGAAAAATAATTAATTTAATTTTAGAATTAAGATCTCATCTTAATTAATATAATTTCATTATATTAATTGTCTAACATAATCTAATTATGACAGATAACTCTTTTAAATATTTGCTTGATTTTAATTATTGATTTGATAATTTATTTAATTTAATAATTTAACTCTCTGAAAAATTAAATTAAATCTCAAATTATTCCTAATAAAGTAACTATTTGAAAATAATTAAAAAAAACACTTGTCTAAATTTATTAGATATATATATATATATATACTCGCGTGTGTACTGCACGAGTCATAAGATTTTCCTATGAGGCGCGTAATTATATATAAAGTATAAAATTAATATTTACTTTATTTTAAGTTTAATCTTATTAATCCTTTGTTATTATCTATTGATTCAATTAATAGCAACGTTGATAAATTGAAAAATGGGAGGAACGTGTTCGATAAATAGATAGATAGAGTACCTTAGGAAGAGAACAGAGTGCCAGTAGTTTTGGAATAAAAGAGAGGCCAGCTCTCTGGTTTTTTGCTGGTGGTTTTGAGGAAATTATACAGTTACAGGTGTTTTTGATGGTAGAGGTTAGGATTGGAAGGGAATGTTACCAAAACAAAAGGTGATGAAACGTGAATTTCACAATTATTCGGCCGTCCATGTTTTCATGTCAGAAGTTTCAAAAGCGCACACAGAACTCCAACTCCGTTGGATCTTATCGACGCTACAGTAATCGGTATCCACCAATCAGCTTTCTTAAATGACTATCGGAGAAAGTGAGCTGCGGATAGAAGAGATAATTGCGTCCAAGGTTACAAGTAATTGATTGGTAGTTGAAGGCGACCATCAAGCGCAAGTGGAAGGAGCTGTGTGGGGCACATAGGACTTGCTCGGTCTGTTAGAAAGCGGACGCACTCTCTTTGCATCATTTTGGAGGATCCCAAAATGTCCTTTTCTTTCCTTTTTCTTTAAATGAAATTCCGTCTAAGGTTACAAGTAATTGATTGGTAGTTGAAGGCGGCCATCAAGCGCAAGTGGAAGGAGCTGTCTGGGCCGCCTAGGACTTGCTCGGTCTGTTAGAAAGCGGATGTACTCTCTTTGCATCAAGACATTAGTAGACCCTTTGGTTGGTGTAATTTTCACAACAGATTATCTTTTTCTATTACCTATTTCTATTATTCTCTATTATTGTGCTTATTTTGTTTCATAAACATTCATCTATTCTATAAAAAAGACTTATAAAAGTTGAATAAATAGATGTTCATAGAACAGATTAAACGGAAAATAACATAAACAAGTAATCTGAACTTTAATTTTTTGTCCCGTATTTTTAATGACTTCGTCACCTGCAGCAGGTCTATGCTCTTGGGGCTAAAAATGTTGATTTATGTCTTACAACCAATCGCTTTGGTTGTAGTTTAATGACAAATTATTTAAAGACATTCTTTATCTTTTACATGTTTAGATGTATATGATAAAGTCCATGAGATAATTGTACATTGCAAAAGAAATTATAATAATGAGATTCATATTGCATTTATGTATTATTCATAAATGTTCCTAGTCATTGTTCTATTAAAATTGGACATAAATAGAACGTAAAAAAAACTAACACATATTTTGTTTTTCCTTATGAAGGAAATAGTCGATTTCATAGGCTAAAGTATAGAGATACTTAAACAAACGTGTAGGTGCTTGCTAGAGAACAAGTTCACTGAACAGACCTGATATAATAAATCCATTTGAAATATTACTTTTATGTTTATGGAATTCTCATTGTGATGATTGTATAAATGATCATTTGACTTGAGGTTATCAAAGTTATCTTGTATGAGGATTGCTATGTTTTGATACTGCTTATGATCTATTTAATCATAGGTCGTTTAATCGGTAGTCATTGGACGTAACATGAACTATATGAAAGTAGTTGAGTGATCAAGATAGGATTCATCGCCCTAAAGTAATTACGAAAAATGTTTCGTTATTATCGATTAGTATTGATTCAAGAAATCCTTGGCCAAGGTGAAATGATGCTTTGTAAATAGTTTACAAATGTCATTAATTGAATCGATAGCTAATGGCAGAGAACTAATATGATTAAACTCAAAATAGAGTAGACATTAATTTCATGCTCTATGTCTAATTGGAACATTGTATGATGAAAGGATTAAATTATACAGAAAAATTATGCATAGAAAGGTTAGTCAAAACCATTTTGACATTTTTAAATATGCTAGACGCCGATCTTGATCTATGATTATAAATTGTTTAATTAGAGAATTAAAGATAAATTAAAAAGAGTTTTAATTTATCTAATTTTAATTATGAATTAAAATTAGATTTTATAATCAATGCCAACATATTTGGGAATCTAATGGATCTCACATAAAACAAGAATGATCAAATATGAAAGTCTAGGATTCGTTATGTTGTTATTTTGTTCCTTTAACCACTTTTGATTCAATTTAGTGTCAATCCTTGATTTCGGAAGGGTTTGGTTATTCTCTCTCAAGACCTAATCAATTGAACCCAATTAATTATCCCTAATTAATTATGAAATTCTAGATTTGAAATCTCTCAATTCACAAAAATAGCTTAACATTTTCATCTATTTCTTAAGCAATCTATTGGATAATTGGGTTCTCAAATAAGATCTCTCTTCGTATGATTATCAATTTGATATTTGCGTGACTTATTAGGTCACTGACTATCATTACTCAACCTATTCAGATCACTTTCAACTCACTCTCTGGATTTATTGTTGAAGTATAAGCAAACATAAATATCATAGAACCTAAAACATTATATTAAAATCAAAAGTGTTCAAATCACAAAATAAGTCAAGAACAAATCCTAATATGAAATTAAAACATCATCAATGTGTATAAAATCTTCAATTTAGTTTACACATCAAGTTTAATGAAAATAACAAGAGGAAAGAAGGAAAAACTTAATTTGGAACATAATCTACAAATCTAGAAAATGCTAGATAGTTTATGCTCCTCTTAATCTTCCTTAGATTAATTTCAATTTGGTAAGATGATGGCTACTCTTTTTGAGTGTTTTATGTTCTTAAATATTTCTTGAGGCTTATATAGGTTTTACCCACTTAATTTATGTAGCACCTCACTCTCGCAAGACACATACCCGACATCCTGAGTAATAGCTAAGTACGTACCCCACAAGGGTGGCATGCTATAACACTCAAACTATACAACTCATTATAATTTTTTTCTTGAAACAATGCACGCGTATGCGGAAAATCAATAAAACAAATCGGGCCCACTTTTATTCAAAAACATTTTCAATCGCAGCATTATAATCATTATACAACTTATCGGAATTTCACTAGTCACTTGGGCCCATTACAGAGATATAACACTTGTAAACATAATATTATTACACTTCAAAATCATTTACAAACCTTTCCACTTTGGAAAGTTGTTACAAAACAAAAATATTCAAATATACATGTTACAATAATTGCGGAAGACTCAATTAGATGCAAAAATAAGAAAATACAAATGTAGACGCAAATTGATCCTGACCTCTATCTTTTACTTGAATGCAGTGGGTATACTCCTGTTTGCCTAATAGAGTAACTCTTAAGAGCCTGAAAAATATTGCAAATTTTGGGTGAGTTTTGCAAACTCAGTGAGTGACCATCGAGGATGGCTCACTCAATCACAACACATAACATCACTTATTTTCACATAATTCACATCTTCTTATTTACAATCACTTCAATCTTTCAAACACTTATCACTTTCAGAAATCATTCAAACTATTTAAATCATACATATTATACGCATATGTTGTGCTTATGAGACTCACTTTCAATTTGTTACTTTGTTGTGACCGAGTGCCTTTTTCACTAGCTCATATCCCTTAGTGGATACCGAGCTGTATCAGATAATGTCCTATATCTCTTAGTGGATACCGAGATATTCATAACTGAGCCTGATTCTCTGATCACAGTCTGAGCTTTAAGCTCTTTATACTGGCGACTCCGGTCATAACTGCCTTTATCTTTCATACATTCTTGCATTGGAATGCTTTTCTTTATCATATTCTCAATCAATCATATGATTTCACATTCACATTCAGAATACATTAATCTTCAGACCGTGGTCCAGCATTTAACATAAATGTTGAAAAACACCTTTTCAATCATATGCATATTTGCATGTTTCTTCGGAATTTAACAATCAAGTTAGATATCACATAATTCATCAAATTCACGCAAGTAGCACTTCAATATCACATTTATACATCAAAATCATCAGACCTTTAGTGTCTGGAATCAACAAAATCAAAGTCACATTCATAGGATAATTCAAAACATAATATAAACAAAGCAATCAGTAAGTATGACCATCTAGGTCGACTCACAGTAGTCTTCAGATTAGCATTAGCTTACATGATCTGGAAACATCTGAATACGAATGTTTATCCTGCACATCCAAATTATGCAAAGCACACGTTGCACACACAATAATAATTGCACAATTATAAGTATTCCTTTATGCACAAATGTTTATATGGAATGTGTTCAATGCATGCTCAATGACAATCCCGGGTATTTTTTTCCATTATTCTCATCACAAAATCAATCATATATCAAAACTCACCTAAGTATAATTTGTACCTAGGTTTATACCTCAATAGAACACTTTGAATCTAATTTCATAACCTAATGAATCATTTAAGATTCATCCAAAAACTGACTTTCGAGTCTACTGTTCTTGATCATTTAGACAATGCAAATGAAGTAATTTGGCAATACTTTCTTCTAGAAAATTTTTCTCCTGTCTCTTAAGTTTCTAATGACACCAAGATCATTCAATTAGGTTCAGTAATCTGAACGTTATACTCCAAATATTTTCAGACTATTCTTATACTAGAACAGTGCCCTGTACTCAACTTCCATCCAGAAATTGAAATTCTTAAAGATTGAATTAAAATTTGATTTCTTCAGACAATTTGTAGCCCTATGTCTCTAGTTAACTCAAAATCAAAAATCATCCCATTTAGATAACTATAGAACAAGATATTATCAAAATACCGAAGCATGTTTAAGCTGTGTAGGAAAGTTGACTGCGGCTAACTTTTCCAGAGAGGAAATCTTGCAAGATGGCTGCGGCGAACAAAGGAGTTGGCCGCAGTGAACTGTCACAGAAGCGCAATCATGACTCATCTTCCAATTTTCCAAATTCTAACTCTTTACTTACTATATTCACTACCTTAATCTTGTCTATCATTTCTAATTCAATTTCTCCTCATTTTCCCATCATTCTAACTCCATTTCAACTCAATATCATCCATAAACAAATTATAGTCTATGATGGATCATGAACACTAATAATAGAACATACACATATATACACATTTATCATCAACTTACTACACATATTCAACTTCATTTTAACTTTCATTTTACTTCTAACTATCATCAAACATGCATCATTCATCAAAGCCATGAAGAATATTAGGTTACTTACTTGATTTACCTAAGGCTTCTTCAAGAATCTCCAAGAACCCTAGCTCCTTCAACATCCACGAAAATCAACTTTTAAGGTGAAATAGGTTGGTCTTTTAGCAAAAAGAAGGAGAAGACAATGAATCTTAAAGAAACAAAGTAAAGGAGTTAGATAAAAATCAACATGGTGAGGTGAGAGTAAGTTTCGTAGATGGAGAGAATGGAGAAGATGAGAGTGTCTTTGTTAGGGATGAAAGACACGAAGATGTCTTTTAAATGGCAATAATATAGGTTTTACAAAAACACTGGGTGGGGGTCATGACACCTTCCACTTAAATGATTTATGCTTAATAATACTTAATTGTTTAGTCCATTTATCTCCAACTTCTAATCTAATTGTCTCCCAATTTTCAATGGCATAAGTCATTAAATCTTAATGTCACATATTAAAATTTCTACTATCATTTGACATTTATTTCTATCACTATTCATTAATTGTTTTGCCACTTGATATTTTTCCTAGTCCAAAAAAATCTAAAATTTTCAGAAATTTTCCTAAAATTCACCAAAAATTCTAAATCACTAAATACACTCTTCAAATTAGTTTTCAACATATAAAACCACAATTCTCGATATAATCACATTTATAAACAATTATACTTAGAATGTCAATGAATTCACATATAATCATTTTTATGTGTGCAAAAATTCAAATTCACGTGCATGTATGCTAACATTATGCATGAGTATGAAATGCATTTTTCTTTATCTCTCATTGATCTCATATGTACCGTATTTTAGGATTCTAATCCTTAATATGAGAACGAGATTTTACACCAAGTCCCTCGAGCATGATACCATGAACTTCAATCCTTTCTTCTGCAACAAAAATTTAATAATTCAGTTTCTGATAACTCCATCTTTATATATCATAATAATTCAATTCTCATATATCTTTCAGTCTATGTTGATGATATTATCGTCATAGGAAACCACCTACTCACTACTACCACATTTTTACGGGTCCTCACTTCACAATTTTCTCTAAAAGATTTAGGTCCCCTCCACTATTTCTTGTGCATGGAAGCTCACACCACTTCTTAAGGTCTTTTTTTATCCCAACATAAGTACATCCTTGATTTACTAAGCCAAAATAACATGCTTGATGCAAAAGCTATGCTCACCCCTCTCAAGAACAAAGTTGCCTCAACTTTACATAATGGTACACCTAAAACCAATCCCACTAAATTTTCAAAAATTGTTGGCTCACTTCAATACTTGTCCTTAACCCGACCTGATATCTCTTTCCTAGTTAATAAGTTGTCACAATTGATGCATAATCCCTCTATTACCATTGGCCGGCTATTAAACGTGTTTTACGTTATCTCAAAGGTACCGCTTACTTTGGCATACATTTTAAAAAAATAACAGTCCCAATTGGGCCAGTAATTCAGATGATTTTATTTTTACATCAGCATTTATAGTTTTCCTTGGTAGTTCTCCTATTAGTTGGGCATCCAAGAAAGAAAAAATCATTACTCGTAGCTCCACTGAAGCAGAGTACCGATTTGTTGCATCCACTGGAGCTGAGTTAAATTGGATCACGAATATCCTCAAAGAACTACATCAACCCTTCACATCACCACAAACTATATACTGCGACAATATAGGCACCACATATCTTTGCCGAAATCCCATATTCCATTCTCACATGAAACATGTCGCCCTTGATTTCCACTTTGTCAAACAATAAGTAAATCAAAACCAACATCGTGTTTCTCATGTCCATACCAATGACCAACTTGCAGACTCCCTTACAAAGGCAGTTTCGAAGAAACAATTCCTATTACACAGGTCCAAGATTGGCCTCCATGACATAAGCTCAATCTTGTGGGGGCATGAAATACCTATTATACGTGAAGAAACGAAGCCATGATATACTCAAATATTTTCAGTTTCACAAATCACGATAGCTAAAGTAGTAGCTCCATGTATATAAGAATTAACTCAGTTGTAAATCTATATATATATGTACATGTATCTGATTGAAGATAGAGCGGTATCAATAAAATATCTTTTGCCTTCACTTCTCTTTAGATTTAAATAGATTTAAACTTAATATTAAATTCAAATTCGAGTTTGAATTTAAATATTTAAATCTTATTAAATTCAAGTTAGAGTTTAATTTTCATAAATTTTTAAGTCTACTCTTAAATTAATTTAATTTAAAATTAATAAATTATATTTTATTATATTGAACCGAATTGGTATGTGGTTCAGCCAGATTTTGCTGAGGTTGCACATTATTGCATAGATCCATTGTTCTGCGTGATCTCGGCTGCTGTATAC
>JAOTBA010000009.1:223625-235695 GCA_025629845.1 Erythroxylum squamatum | reverse complement strand
GAAACAGCCACTTGTGAAGACTAAGGATGGAGATTTTGAACTTCTCTTCCAGGTTACAGAGGAGGAGTTGGAGGTAGGTACGTCGTTGCGTGATTTTCATTCTCATTTTGAAGCTAATCCTGGAGGGTTTCGTCTAGAATCTGAAGATAAGTCTGAGAATGAGAAGGCTTCTCGTTTCGGCAAGCAGAGAAGACGTATTTTTTTTTGAGGTTTTTGTTTAGCAAGATTATAAACGTAAGGGACGGGACTGAGTTAAAAAACTGCTCTAAAATTTGAGTTTATTTTAAAAGCTCTAAATTTTAGCTTTTTGAAAAGTTATATTTTAGTTTTTAGAAAAAGCTAATTTTATTTTAAAAGTATTTTTAAAATTTGCAATCAAACACTCATTTTTTTTAAAAATAATTTTTGCAATAAAAAAAAGTACTTTTGAACCTTTCAAAAGCTAAACCAAACAGGAACTAGAGCAAACATGTTTCTTATAGACGTAGCCTGATTTAGGTATTTCATTTAATTGTATTGTATTGTATATAGAAGTGTCAGAAAAGAAAGTGATTGTGTCATCATGTGGGCTGCTTCTTGGAATATAATTCCATTTAAATTACCATTGCGTAAAGCCTACGTTCTGGAGCTGGCATGATCTTTTGGCAAGTAGTGTGACGTATTAATTAACTATTTAACCATTTCTTTGGCATCTAATTCCATCTTTACTCGGCAAGAGTGAAGACAATTACCTTTATTCTCCACCATCTCAGTGTTGAATTTATGCATTAGACGAGTAACTCTCATCCTGTTCTCATTAACGCGGTATGGACAAGAAAAACTAATAAAAAGTACTCCAGGAATATATATACATATAGACAGGACGGGACGACGAGGCTCGATCCATTGTCATTCTTATATATAGAGATAAGTATTTGTCGGTACTTATTTATCTAAAACTTTTTTTTTTGAAAATTATTTTATTTATCTAAAACTTAGTAATAAGAAGATATGGAAGATTTTTAAAAAGTAGTCATAAAACATATCTATACACAACTATGATTCTAAAATTTGTGTAGAATTAAGATTGAGGAGTGGCTCAACTTTAATTCTAAAATTCTAATTCCATATTGTTATAAAAGATTAATAAGGAGGATCAAATTTATATTATAATTGTTAGTCTTTGGATGACATGAAAAAGGAGGATAAGTTATGCATATATTCTCTTTTAAACCTATTTAAAAATTAATAATTGAATTATTTATTATAGGAAATGATTATGAAAAATTAATATTAGATAATTACAAAACAAATATAACAATAATTAAAGAGAGTAAAGAAAGAGATATAAAAACTAATTTATAATGATTTGCGAAACAACCTTTAGATTACTTTAGCTTTCTAACTTTAATTTAAAAATTTATTATTGTTTTCTGTAATAAACATTGAAATAATTAAGTTGTCAATAAATTCGCAGACTATCCCCAAATTTTCTTTCGCGCAGGTAAATAAGAATCACAACTGCAAAATAATAAAAACACCGACGTTTGGTAACACAGTTCAGCACACTTTGCCTACGTCTACGGGGCCCTCATCCAGATTAAATTATTTCACTGTAGTTCACAAAAATTACACCAGATTGATCTACCCCGTACGACTCAATCTATGTAATCAACCCACAACCTAACTACCCGTGAAAGATCTTCACGCCCGATAACACGACCAACTCGTGTTAACCTCGTCAGAGGATTTTTCTAACTATTTTTACTCAACCGAAAGAACAAATACAACAAGGAAAAATAAACTCCCAGATCAGAAGTTGTCCACGGACATAAGCAAGCCACTGCACAAGTAAGTCATGTATCCATCAACAATAAAATCTCCTTTGTCCTGCTACTAACAGACAATTTCAAGGACCCAGAAAAATCTGCAACTTCGCACCATACGTAGACTACTTGTTAGAGATAAAGAAAATGAAAAATATCTGCTCCAAGACCCCACTCAATCAGCTCAATAGAGGATAAAAAGAAAACAGAGCAGCAGTCAATCAAATATTCACCATCAGTTGTTCTCACCCAAAAAACCAGAACATATGCGCAGCCAATATCCACTAAACTTCAGTTTCACGTGACCTTTTCAATTTCAGTAACACACGCACACAACTAGGTTTTCTTGATAGAATCCTTTATAAACAAGGACAATATCAGATCATTTTTAACACCGAAAATTCTGCTTATATGGTTATATGGAATATGACTCCGATTCAAAATCCCAAGCAACATCCAATTCCAAAAAGATATACAATCTTCAATACGCAATCTCCAATTAAAGCACATCTTCAAGATTTATGGTAATTCCCATGTCCAATAAAAATGTCAAAAATAAAGATAGGATATATTTAGAATAAATCCTAACAGTAATTTAATTAATTTAAAATGAATATATTATCTGCATTGATAGGATTTTCAGTCATTGAAATTATACACTCTTGAGCTACAACCATCTTTTATTGGTTGTTTAGTTTATCTCTAGCACCGCATTCAACTTTTTTTTAAATATAAATTATAGTTCACTCATTGGTAGACTCTCTCAAGGCATTTACAAGTAAATTCAGGTCAGATTTAATCACTAGCATAATTAACTCAATTTTAAGTTTAATGAAAGATATCTCGTAGAAATATATACCAATTCATAAATTAGAAAAAAATCCATACAAGAATAAATATTATATTTTTATTCACCTAAAAATATAAAATATCTAGCCACTAATCATGTTTGAAACAACAAAAATAATAAACACAATCAAAGAAATCATAATTAAAATAGTTGGCAGTTTGATATGTTAAGATGAATGTAGATCTTGATTCTTCGTTAAAAATAGCTTCATAATCAACCTCTCGTAAGTTTATGAACTTTGTGATAATCAATATACACTTTTAAAGAGTAAAAGATTGTAAAGTGTGTAAAGTCTTTAAAAGTTTTTCAAAATTAGGGCTTTCATGCTTTAAATGTGTTTTAGCACCCTTGGACATAAGGCCACAGTTGTGGTCAGACTATAAACCCTACTATTTCCTCTTAGGGAAAGACACAATTTCTAGCACAATGAGTACCATAGATTGTGGATCTTCCTATTTATCTTGTGATTTATGCATAGTTTTCAGTGCGGTCAAGGCTCAAGTCTTTTTACTCTACAAATTTTCTTCAAAGCCATATGGTCTCTCTTTAGGTCATGTTCTAAGTTGTGTCTCTTTTTAGGCTTAATCTATATTGGATACAAGTTGGCAAGGCACATAAGCATCGGACATATTGTGTTTCTTAAGGAATTGTGATTTTTCATGCTTTTATTTTAAATAGCCATAAATTCTTAATAAATCTCATCCAAAATTCAAATATATACAACTACCTAAAAATATACCAAACTTTAAGTAAAATAACGCAATTTGATATGAAAATGAAGTGAAATACTTAAAAGAAAATATGTGTATATTTCTGCATCAAATGTCCTTTTAATCTTTTTTTCTTTAAGAAAGTCAACTTCAATCACTATTAACTAAAATACATACGAATTTTTAGGAAAAATCAACAAGTCAATCTAAATAATCAAGAATATAACCCTCTACATAGTTTATTCATCAACTAATTAGGTTTCTAGATACTTGCATTAACTCATAAATTAATTCAATTCAAACATCAATATAATTCACATAAATCAACCTAATATATAAAGTAAACATAAATGATTAGGAAGCTTTCAACCTCAAATATTTTAATAATTCAAATTAATAATAAAATAGAATTTTTTTTTCAAAATTATGAAAGAGTATTAGAGACTTGTTTAAAAAGTTTTCTAATCTGTTGACGTGAAAGTAAATACTTTGTCATGAATACCCTTGGTTACTCAGTTAGGTTACTAATTCAAGTAGCTATTAGCTCCACGCTTAACTTTCACCTTTTTACTTAGGTTAAAATCAACATTACACTACTTAAAAAAAGTCAGCATTAAAGTTAAAATGTGTTAAAATTAGAAAAATGTCATTATGCAAATTAAACATCTATTTTAAAACTATCAAAGACAAATTATTTATTAATACTCTTCTATTACTAAAATTTCTTGAAATTCTTCCAGTAAGCTTATTGCAACAAAATTAATTTACTATAGTAAAATAGAATAAGAGTCATAAATAATTAAATCTCTCTCCACATTTAAGTTGTGTATTATCCTCAATGTACAAAATATGAAGAGTAAAAGCAAAAATTAAGAACAATAAAAATTAAAGTAAAGGGAATAAAAATTCTCTAAACTCCATTTATTGCCTGATGTCGTGATTGACACCCAGACTTATCCATACCTTAATAATACACTAATGATAAACAAATAAATTAAAGTACAAAAATAATTGAAAATTAAGAATTAACTAAAATAGAAGTACTTAATAAGACTAAAATGACATAATTGAAATAAAACAAACAATTAAATTTCTCCTTACACTTAAGTTCTACATTGTGCTTAATATACTAAATATAAATAATATAAGTAAAAGTTAAAGACAATAAAAACAAAAATAAAGGAAGTAAAAGTAAAAGGAAATAGAGAGAAAAAGAAATGTCTCTAAGCTTTGTTTGTCACCTGATGTCCATGACAAATGTGATCGACGTCTAAACTTATTCATAGCTTACAAACATAATGACAATAAACAAACAAAATTAAATGCAAAAAGAACTTAAAATAAAAATGAATTAATATAGAATACTTAATAAGAGTAAAATGACATAACTAAAATAGAAACACGTAATTCAGGAATACAAATGGAAACAAAATACCATCAAAATGTAAAATCCTGAAAGTAAAAGAGAGCAAGAGCTCAATCACGCAGTAGGCCCGTCATCATCATTACTATCCTCCTCAAACATCAAAGAAGATTCTAGAAACGACTCTAAATACCCTATATGTCTACAGCAATTGTTTCCCTTATGTATTCACCTTCCTTTGTAACTTTTGTTGCATTTAGGTATGCACACATTGCTTATTCTTGATATAGAGAATGTTCTCACCAACTTGCTCCCATATTAGTTGCTGGTGTAGGTTGGATATCTTTGTACTTAACTATAGTCTCCTCATCTTGAGGTTTATCTACTAAAGTTAAGTCTCTACTCTCTCCTTCTCATCATTCCTAGGGGCACCGTTTCCCATGTCATTACCTCTCTCTATCCATCAACATATTGATTTTGTCGGCCTTCTTAATCAATTTCATATACCTCAAGATGTTAAGGTTGACAATAACTATGCAACAATCTAAATACATTTTCAGAAGAGTTTCAAATCTACCTTAGGGTTACAACAAAAGGTTACAAAAATGTCGCTAATAGTCATTAGTGACGATTTATATTTGTCGCTGAAAACGTTGCTAAATCCCCTTAGCAAAAAAACTATAAGCGATATTTTCCCTAATCGTTGCTAATTTTTTCCTTACGCTTTATTTTCATAGCAAAAAAGTATCGGTGACATTTTAAAAAATCATCTTCAATACATTTTTGCTACGCTTACTTTTCATAGCTAAAGATAATTAGCTACGTTTTCAGAATTGTAGCTAAAAATATTTTGCTAGATTTCAAAAAACGTAGCAAATTATTTTTAGCTACGTTTTTTGAAGGTTTTTAGTTACGTTTCCAGAAACATAGCCGAAAACTTTTAGCTACATTTTTCAAAACGTAGCCAAATGTTTTTAGCTACATTTTATAAAATGTAGTGAAAATTTTAATATACATTTTACTTAAATGTTATACTGTGTTATACAAAAAATAAAATATCATTAAATTTGATCTTGTACAAGATTTTAATTACAACTTCAAAAATACTTATATACAAAAAAAAACAAAGATTAGTTTAATCACTCAAACTCACTTTCATCTTCACTGCTTATATAATCCAGGCTAAGTAATTTTCTTAGGTACTTTCTATGCTTGGCAAAAAAAAATTTAAGCAACTTGTTTTCCTTTTCAAGACGTTGAATGTATGCTAGTCTTGATGAGGATGGAGAAGTTAGCTTAGGTTTAAACCTAAGCCTTTAGATGTATTTGGATCGTGTACCAAGCACCTTGTTGTAAATGTCATTTACATTTGGATAATTTATGATAGATGTATATTTGACTATATTTTTACACCCATATTTGATGTATTTTGCTTGATATTCTATACTTTTGTTGTATATTTGGTACTTAAATTAATCCAAGTGTTTATACAAATTACAATTGCCTTCATGGACTTAAAGGAGAAGAATTCATATGAAAACATGACATAAAACAAAGATTCGAAGCACAAAAGAGATGCACAGCCGTGTACCTTCCCGTGCACTTCTCCTAAACTATACTGCTTCGTGATTTTTAGAGAATTTAGTGATACACGATTTGATGCACAACCATGCACAAGGGTCAATATTGATCCAGGAATGTGAGAAACACAAAGAAATCATCGAAAGATCCATTAAAATACAAAATCAAACCTCTACATCATGAGAATATTCGATTGAAGACAATCAGAGAGATTTAGAATTATGAACTCATTGTTTTCAATTCGTTTTTCCTTCAATTTATGTTTGATTTCGTGTTTGATAATGTATAACTAAACGTCTAGTTAGTATTTAGGTTAGATAAACCTTATGTTAATAATTTGATTCTTTTCTTAATGCAATTTATTTGGTTGATTACGTGTTTTTATTTATATTCTAATAAACGTATAAATATCATATCATAATTTGATTTCTTACGTAGAGATTGAGAAATCCTAGGTTTGAATAGATTTTTCGTAATTAGAAGGAGTTGATTGAAACCCTAGAGATAGGATGATATAAATTTTCCGAATTAGGTTTAAACCTATAGAAGGACTCATAAATCGGTAACACAATTCTATAAACTTTAAGCTGAGTAATTCAGTTGGAAACCTTAGGATTAGTTGTTAATAAACTTAATGTCAGCTATTAGCATACCATAGGAGTCTCCACGGTTCAATAAATCAACAAAGCAATTTCATAATAAAAGATCAATATGTTAAGAGTTTAGGGAGATTCGAAACCTAGATACTAATTCTTAATATCAATAATGTCCTATATGCTTCCTTAATTCTTTGTTTAATTTCATTTCCTATTTTATTTTACTTCCTTTACTTTTATCTTCTTTTTATTAAAAATCTAAAATCAATCCTTAGGCTAGATAATAGGGGAAGGATAATTACTAGTAATTATTGTCTTCGTAGGATCGACTCGTACTTGTACTATTACATAATTGACCAACTCACGAATAGGTCAATCAAGTTTTTGGCACTATTGCCGGGGACTTTGATATTAGAAAAACCTGAATGCTATTACTCTAGTCATTTTCATTTTCATTTTATTTTATCTTTTTTTATTTTTATTTTGTTTTATCTTACTATATTTTTTTGGCTTATTTATTTAATTGTCTTTTACACTTTTCTACACAGACAGCGAGTGGTGGTTTATTTTAGGAATTGAGATTTAACGTAATAGCCATAATACACAATGGAAGGATAAAGTAACCATTATTTTTATGGGAGCCAACATATCATCACAATCTATATCATCAACATATAGGAGAGAGAGGTGTCATCACATGTATTTGGAAGCTCAACCGATATTTAGGTCGTGTCGTGACAATGGTAGGAGTTATCACTACAAGCATGAATGTCAAGCATCATCTTTTGTATGGGAGTACCCGAGAATGTACAACCAACCTCAAGGTGCATTATACAGGAACAGCTACAATTCAGAGTAAAGTAACTCTTACACTTATGGATGAGACGATTACACTCAAGCTGGATATTTATGGAACCAAGCACCTCCAGTTAACGAGCCAACTCTGGAAGATATGATAGTTGATTTCATTCAAGAATCAATCATGAGGCATAAAGAAACATAAACTCTTATACAAAATATGGTGAATTGGATGGACCAATTGGTGGACATATTATTTGATGAGATGCAAGGGAGTTTGCCTGGTTCTACTAAAGTGAATGCTATCAATCGAGAGGCAATCACCCTTAGTAGTGAAAAAGAGCTCCTAGAAGAAGAAGAAGCGGAAGCAAGTCTTAGAGATAAATGAATGAAAATCCTTGCTGAAATGAAAGCTGACTGAAGCAAATTCAAGAGTAAAGAAAAGACAAAGGTTAGTTTCATAAATAGAGGCACAGTCTAAAAAGAGCTTCCGGAAGAGGAAGAGGAAGAGGAAGCAAATATCAGAGATCAATTAATGGAATACCTTGCCGAACTTAAAGCTAGCCGACGCAAATTTGAAAAAAGAGTTTCTTCACCTGAATTTCTTGAACATAACGCAGAATACTATTTGAGCCTATTAACGCAGCAAAGTGAAGATAAGGCAAGGGTTGGCGTTTAATAAAAATAATCTTGTGAATACTCTAAAAATCAAATGGTCTAACTACATTTCGACCATTTAATTTGGCATTCTTTTATTTTACTCTTAAACTATTAATTTCTTAATAATTTTTCTAATCACTTTATGTAAAAACGTTCATTGATGTTTTTAAACAAAATTATATGTAATATCGATATAATTGTAGCTAGATATATAATTAAAAATAATGAGTGTATCTATCTAATATGTCACGTAAAATATACTTTAAAGACATTTTTTTTTGGAGAGAATATACTTTAAAGACATTAACAAAAGTTATGACAAAGTTGACATATTAAATAATTAAAGGAGTGAGATATGAAATTACGTTAAGTTCATGAAACATCGAAAAAATGTTATTCCAAAATCAAATCTACAAGTATTATTGGTTATTTGTATGAAAATTCTAAACCCATTTCTTTTACGATAAAGAGAAGGCATAGCGTTGAAGTTATGATTTATTTTATTATGATTTTTATTTTATGAGTAGTTATAGTAAGATGGTTAATTTTTTGAATTGTATGTTCTTTTAAGTTATTGTATTTTTGGGATAAATAAACTTAGTTTTCGACAAAAGTGAAGTTACAATATTCATGATATATTGTATTCTCATTTTGAAACTTTATGAAATCATTCAAACTAATTAATACAATACTTAAACATTTTTCAAACGCTTAAAAACATATATGCTCTCAATTTTAAGAAAAAGTAAGCTATTTAAAAGAATTTTTCTTTAAATTTTAATCAAATCTTCCTTTTAAAATTTTAGAAAAGATTGACTAAAAATCATATGAATGAAACATAATATTTGAGTACCTAATTAAATGTAAAAGTCAAACTAAGTTACAAGCTAAATTGTAAGTACTCTTGATATAAGTTTTCCATTTTTTTCTATTAATTCATTCTAAATCTTGTGATTTGACTTAATCACCATTTTTATATTTAATGGCTTAATTCTTTATTACTCAATTACTTACTTAAACTTTTTTATATATTGTTAAATGTTTCACTTATTACTTAATTTTTATAAATTAAATATATTATATAACCATAAAAACAATTATCATCAGTAAAATTATAAATTTGAACTTCCCTTAATTTAACAATAAACACCAAAAAGATCTCATTAAAATTATAAGGAAATCCTCAAGAATTTTAATTGGATTTGAGACTAATTCAAAACACCTTTTTTAATTAAAACATGTATTAAAAATAAATTTAAGATATGAAATCAAATTAACCATAAAAATCAATCAAAACTAGATAACAATAAATAGTAATATAAGGAAGTTTGTTATTAGATAATATGTATATTCTAATTACAAATTATAGAGTGAATAATTATAAAGGATAACATATATTATAAGAGCTTTGAGAGAAATGAAGAGCAGAAGGGCATTAGGTTTCAATGAGATTGTCATAGAGAAGTGGAAGAGCCTAAGCGAAGAGAGTTTTACTTGGCCAACCAAGCTTTTTAATGTGATCCTTAAGTCCCCCAAAATATTGGATGAGTGGAGATTTAGTATGTTAATTCCTCTATACAAAAAGAAAAGGGACATTCAAAATTGTAACAACTATAAAGACATCAAATTACTTAGTCATACCATGAAGTTGTAGGAGAAGGTAATTGAGAAGAGAGTGAAAAAGGATCGACAGAAGCTTTACATCTCCTAAGAAGATTAATGGATATTACAGGGAAAAATATAGTAATTTACATTTAGTTTTTATTGATTTAGAAAAGGTATAAGAAAGGGTATCTAGCTAAATCTTGTGGAGGTTTTTAGAGGTTAAGGGAGTTTTTTTGACCTATAAATAAGTTACCAAAAACAGCCTCTCTATTATGTAAGGGTAAGGCTGTATACTATCAGACCTTCCTAGATCCCGTTTTATTGCAAGACTTCGGGCTGGGTGTGATAATGATGATGGTGATGATGATATAAGTTATTAGGGATATGTATGAAGGGGAAAAAACTAAAGTAAAGATGATAGGAGGAGATACAGAAAATTTTCTATTGATATTGGGCAATACCAAGGCTTCTCATTGAATCCTTTTTTGTTAGCAATAGTGATGTATGAGCTCAACAAGAATATTCAAGTGGATGTGTCTTGGTATATATTGTTTGCTAACGATATTGTCTTAATGGATGAGATAAAAGAGGATGTCAATATCAAGCTAGAACATAGAGGGATATGTTAGAGTTGAATGTTTTAAATTAAGCAGGACTAAGACTGAGTATTAGTGTCTATAGGGTAACTTCTGATGTTGAGGTAAAGATCAATTCAGCAGTTATATCATAAAAATAATGTTTTAAGTACCTATAACCTATCATTCAAAGCAATGGAGAGATCGATGAAGATATAGTCTATTGTATCATATCAGGATGACTTAAAAGAGAAGTACATCGAGTTATATGTGACAAGAAGATATCACTCAAGCTTAAAGATAAATTCTATTATTTAGTAATTAGGTAGACCTTACTATATGAGACGAAGTGTTGACCCATCAATAAAGTGCATAGTCATAAGCTAATGATGGCAAATATGAGAATGTTCCATTGGATTTGTAACCTTACAAAAAGAGATAAGGTCAAAAATATATTAGTAAGAGACAAACTAAAGGTGACTATTATTAATGAAAAATTAAAAAAGACGAGACTTAGGTGTTTGAACATAATAAAAGGAGACAACCTAATGCTCCAATGAGGAGGTGCAAGAAAATAGTACCTAGAGACTATAAAAGGAAAAAAGGAAGGTCTTATAAGAACTGGGGGAATGTGGAAAAGAATGATATGATTTTGTTGGAATTTGTTGATGACATAGTTTGCAATAGAAAACTTTGACACTTTAGGATACGGATAAATGATTTCCCATAGAGAGGTCTTTCTCGTTCGTTCCCTTAAGTCTTTTAAATATTTTCATTCAAGACATTTATTTTATAATTAAACTTAATATTTTGATTACATAGTACTTCCTTCCTAGTTTTTTGGCCTAAGCAGTCTCTTACTTATTCTAATTACTTTATTGTAATGGTTAGTTTGATTTATTCTTGTACTTATCTTTTTTGTGTATTTATTTACGTTTTTTAATCTTTTATTGGTAATCTTTACCATGTTTTATATGTACTGTATTACGTATTGCATTACATATTTTTATAGTTTTATTTATATTTTGTATTATATATGGGTCTATCAAAAATAGTCTCTCTCTATCAGATTGGGGTAAGGCTGTATATTACTAGATCTCAGACCCGACATTTCAAAAGAACTTTTACTTAGCGTTGTTGTTATTGTTTTTGTTAATATATTGTAAGTACAGTAAAACCTCTATAAATGAATATTATTGGGACGAAAAATTATTATCTTATACGGAGTTATTAATTTATCGATTAATGAATATTTTATTAATTTATCGAAAAATTAATATTTATTAATTTATAGAATAATTTTTATTTTTTACATTATATTTGTCTAATTAAACAATTAATTTTTTCCATAACTAAGAAAAGAAAATAAATAAAAAATTAATTAATGATGGTGCATTGTATCTATGTTTATTAATCTTGTCAAAAATAAGTTTATTAATCTTAGGTTAGTGTGATTCAAAATAGAGTGCATGTAGGTGCATTCGAATATGAAGTGTTGTGAATTGTTTCAAGTACACAGTACTGTAT
>JAOTBA010000009.1:207893-223525 GCA_025629845.1 Erythroxylum squamatum | reverse complement strand
GGTCAAAATGGCCTTCAAGCTCGATTCATGTCCGTTTAACGGACATGTGCTGGGAAAGTTGTTCTTTGGGATATTTTAGGGGCAGATTTGGGGTTTTGAGGTTTACTAATGTGCGCTCACTATCAATATGAAATGAAAGGAACTGACACCTTTAGGGTTTTCAGCAAGGCTCATGTCCCAGAACGTTGGGCTCCGGAAACGGGGTCCGACAAATACAATGGATTTGATAAGGATGAGTTCCATGAGTAAAACTCAACTGTCTTATAAGGAATTTTTTGGAACTTTGGTATGGATTAAAGTCTTAAGAAAGTTGACACAATAACTAGAATTAAAGTGATTGTTAGTATCCAATAGCAGGGAGAAAGTGTAGCGCCCCCTTACCATAGGGTACATACCGGGATGCCCGGAGGTCATTTCAGTACATATTCTATGATAAGGGCTAGCTACGGTTGATCACTACATTCACTTCACATTGCATGCTATCATAATTCACTTATAAAGCATCATAAGAAAAACCACAATATTTAAAAACCAACTTTTTCCTCATTTCATTTCATAAAACCCAAATGTCTATATTGTGTCTTTCAACATTTTCTATATGTACAACATCAAGACCGAGTACAAAAGTACTATATGAAAGAGGAAAATATTCAAAGTTTAACTAATTTGCCCAAAAATCTAAGCTGATCGATCTTTGAGCCATGACTTCTCTTGCCAATCACAATCCACACGACTAGTAGAGCCTCACAGTATCTAGAGTCGTCTCTCGATCCTAAAAAGACAACGTTGCAATTTTGATGAGTTAATGAACTCAATGAGGTAACCATCATCGATGGTTCACTCAATTCATGCAACACATCATTTCATATAACATATAATCACATACTGTGCTTTACATAAGTATCATATTTTCACATAAGCATAGGTAAATTTGGCATTTCATTCTAACAAACATACTTAAAAATATGCATATGAAATGCTGATGAGACACTTTCCAATTATTACATTATTGTGATCGAGTGCCTGAACTGTCCCGTCTCCATTTTAGATACCGGGCTCATTAATAACTGTCCCTTATCTGATGAGAATACAAAACTCATTTTACATAGTGATCCTTAGGCTCTTAATCACTGTTTGAGCTTAAGGCTCTTTTCACTCGTTGAGCTTTTAAGCTCTGATGGGTGGCTACTCTGGTCACAACTACCATTATCTGATTATACATTCATGAATGGAATGCATATATCACAATCAATCACATTATAAAGCACAAAGGTCTTCACATTCACATTCAAGCAGCACTTCAATATCTCAATCCACATTACACAATCATCGAACCTTCTATCCGGAATCCACAATGAAACACATTCATTTAATCATGTCAAATTAGAAATTAAGCAAACAAGTAATTAAGTGAGACCGTCTAGGTTACTAATAAGTTGCTCCCAAAGCTAATGTTTGGCAAATCCGACAACGTCTAGAGGTTGACATTCCAGTTACTCCTCTATAACAAATAATATATACAATATCACAATTTGTACAATCATAAGTATTCAATAATGTACATGTATGAAATGAATTATGTACAATGCATGTTCATGATAATCCTAGGTATCATTTCATCACACATTCAATCTCATATCAAAACTCATCTAGGTATAATTTATACTTAGGTTTGTGCCTCACTAAAACCATTAAAATCTCAATTCATTTCTTTAGAATCACTCCAGATTTTTCCAAGACATACCATTCGGGTCTACTGTTCATGTTCAATTAGAAGGTGAAAATGAGGTAATTTGATCAAACTCTCCTCTATAAAATGTTCCTCTATGTTTTACCTTTACATTGACATCAAAATCACTCAATGTGGTTCAGTATCTTGGAAGATATGCCTCAAACATTATCGAGTTGTTCACATTCAAAAACAGTGTACTATGTACAACTTCCGTCCAGAAATTCAATATCTTAGAGAATGAATCAAAATTCGACTTCTTGACACAATTTGTAGGCCTATATTGATATTTTACTAAAAATAAAAAATTATATCATTTGGAATCTTATAGATCCAAATATAATCAAAATATTTAGGGGTGTTCAGTAAGCTAATCCTATTTCACTGTTCCAATAGATTCCACACTTTGATTTGATCAATCTTTTTCAAATCAATTCAGAATGCTACAAATATTTGTGTAGAGATGGGAAATTGTGTTAGGAATCTATTGGTTCAAAAATCAAGACATTTGGATCTCTAGAGAAGAAGTTATAGTCGAAAGAAGCAAGATGGTTCAGCTTACACAAGTACTTTCAGGTGCAGAAAATATTAGGGAGTACTGTAGCATGATGTGACAAATAAAATTAGAGTTTGTCCAAACAGTCATGCTCACGGGTGTGAGAGAGGAAAGTCACAAGTTTGAGTGACTCACGGGCGTAAGGGAAACATAGGTGAGCAAGAGTCACAGGCGTGATAGATAAATACAAAATTTACTGAAAGCATACTAGTCAGACCTATCCCACGTTTATCACTCAATCTCTCTCAATTCATTTCAGATGGCTATGATTTTTGGTGGAGCGGTAGAACAATGTCTTAAGAGTCCAATGGTTCAAGAACCAAGTCATTTGGAGGTCGGAAGAAGAAGATATACCCAAAAACACATCAGATGTTCAATAGCTAACCAACTCTCTGAAGTTGCCATCGTGCAATTAAAACTTCATGCACGATGGCGACAATCACTAATAACCCTCCAATGTTGCTATCGCGACTTTCTTTTTTAGACCAGAAAAGTCACCATTATGCAAAAGCGAGACAATGCAATCTCACTTCTTCTTCTCCACCAAAACTTAACTTCTAAAATCCATAACTTTTGATCTAGCACTCCAAAATTTACAATCTTTTTATAAATGGAAAGATAAGAGAAAGATCTACATCTTTCATGAAGATAATTTTGCCAAAATCTATCTAAATCGGTGCAGTAAATTCAAGGAAGTTTTAGATCAAAATTTCAACTCTCTACTGTTCATTCTCAGAAATTTCCAGACTTCCATTTTTCAAAAACTAACCCTTCAATTTTTTTAATCTACTCCATTTTACTAAACTCATTCACTACAATTCACACTACCTTAAAAAACAAATTTAACCAACTTCCATCAAGATCATCAAAAAAAACAATTATCAGTCGTTGAGTTTTTCATACTCTGCATTCACTATTCACTGCATTTACATTCTCTGCATTTTCCTTAATTCTCACTCTCCATGTTTCCTCTCAACTTCCATTTAAACACTCATTCCCATCTCAAAGAATAATTTTGCAATTTCTCTTCAACTCAAAAACCATTTTCTTGTTCATCTCTAAATTTTTCATCAACTTACGTATAACACATATATAAATAAACATGCACAGTGAAGAAACAGAGCCATATCACCTCCATATCACCTTTCCATATCTAATTTTCTACACTAACCCTATACAGCATTTCATCGCTATTTCAACTCCAAAAACCATTTCCACATCACCTAATCACTAACAATCCACCAAATACTAAATTAACACTATAACCAAATTTTTTATCTCATCCATAGTGTTCATGAATATAGATATATATATATATAATGCCATGATCTATGCAACTAATAATAATTCATAAAATTATTTCATGAATCCACAACTTTAAAGGATTTATTCAACTCTTACTTGTTGAAAGCTCCAAAATCTTCAACTACCTTCAAACCCTAACTCCATACAAAAACACATATTTACTGTGCAAAATGAACAGCTTCTAGTTTTTCTTAGGGTGGAAGAATAAATAGCAGTGGTGGTAGAGTTGTGGGATGAAGAAAAACAAAGAAATCCCTCTGAAGGATTTTGATGGAAAACTCTGTGTGTTTAAAGAAAATTCGAAGAAGGTGGTAACAAGGAAGGAACTTAGGAAATAACAAACCCCATTTTTTTAACTCTTATATAACTCTAATTTACTTCTAACAAATTATAAAAGCAACTTAACTAAGTGACACTTGTCACTTTCCTAATACCTAAGCTCTAACTTAGTTTTTTTTAAACTAACTCCCTTAAACTCTTATCTTTACAGTCCAACTATCTCCAAATCTTCTTTTGATTTCTTTTTCCTATTTTCTATCATTTTCTGAAATTTATTCCTAAATTTACCAAAATTCACAATTACAACAATTCTACTAACCAATAGAATTTCCAATATAAATAATTTCAAAATTCACTAAATTTCTAAAATCACAACTCAATCCAATTATATCCTGAATTATTCATGAATGCATGTACAATTATTTTCATGTGCAATATTCACGTTTATGTGTATGACATATTATGCATTAGCATGAAAAATGCATTTTTAAACTCTCATTGATCACTCATATTTACTATTCTAACCTTCCCACAGGTAATGGGATGTTACATGAGGGATATGTTAGAGTTGAATGTTTTAAATTCAGCAGGACTAAGACTGAGTACTTGTGTGACTTTTCAGCCATAGGGTGACTTTTGATGTGGAGATAAAGATTAGTTCAACAGTTTGATCATAAAAAGAATGTTTTAAGTACCTACGACCTATCATCCAAAGCAGTGGAGAGATCGATGAAAATATATCTACTGTATCATATTAGGGTGACTTAAATAGAGAAATACATCAGGATTTATATGTGATAAGATGATACCACTCAATCTTAAAGATAAATTCTATTATTTAGTAATTAGGTAGACCTTACTATATGAGGCGGAGTGCTGACCTATCAAACAAGTGCATAGCCATAAGCTAATATTGGCAAATATGAGGATGTTCCATTGGATGTGTAACCTTACAAAAAGAGATAAGGTCAAGAACATATTAGTAAGAGACAAGCTAAAGGTGACTAGTATTAATGGAAAATTAAAAAGGACGAGGCTTAGGTGATTTGAACATAATAAAAGGAGACAACCTAATGCTCCAATGAGAAGGTACAAGAAAATAGTATTTAGAGACTATAAGAGGAAAAAATGAAGGCTTATAAGAATTGGGAGGAAATGAATAAGAATGATATGATTTTGTTGGAATTTGTTGAGGACATAGCTTGTAATAGAAAAATTTGAAGTACTAGGATATGGATAAATGATTTCAAATAGAGAGGTCTTTCTTGTTTCCTTAAGTCTTTTAAATATTTTCGTTCGAGTCATTTATTTTATAATTAACCTTATTATTTTGATTACATAGTACTTCCTTCTTAGTTTTTTGGCCTAAGCAGTTTCTTATTTATTCTAATTACTTTATTGTAATGGCTAGTTTGATTTATTCTTATACTTATCTTTTTTTGTGTATTTATTTATGTTTTTTTATCTTTTATTGTTAATCTTTACCATGTTTTATATGTACTGTATCACGTATTGCATTACATACTTTTATAGTTTTATTTATATTTTGTATTATATGTGAGTCTATCAAAAATAGCGTCTTTCTATTAGGTTAGGATAAGGTTTCATATAATTAGACCTCAAACCTGACATTTCAAGAGGACTTTTACCGAGTGTTGTTATTATTTTTGTTTATATATTGTAAGTATGAGTAATGTGAATGATAAGAATACAAAATATTACAAAACAAAGAAGTGATTTAAAATGTAGAAAAATTTAAAGCACTGCCTTACGTTCCTAACATGAAATAATTTTGAAGTGTAAAGGAAGCAAGGAGTCGAATATTATGAATTAATTAAATTAATTTGTCACGAAAATCATGAAGTAAGAACGAAAGATCACCCTAAGACTTAGAAGCGAAATCAAGATACTATCGTGTGTTTCTAAACATAAGAGCACGTGGGCAGAAAAGTGGCATCAGCGGCCCCTCTCGTGTGTGTGGGAGGTAGGTGCTAACTACTTCCTCACTACTCAACCAATCATTGGGTAATTAAGAACAAGTGACTCATTGTAATAGAGTAGTTGGATTTATAGTCATAAATTATTTGTCTGTGATCACAATTTCCGTAAATAATGGACAAAATTAATTAACTCAACCAAATCGGATTGTTTAATTATAAGTAGCAGCCTCCACCCAGTTATCAGTCCTCACAGACACTCTTCTTCCTTTCAGATCTCTAAGGCTAGCTTCTCATTCAAACCTTCTTCTGTTGCCAATATCTGCAACGTCTTTTCAGTGCCCAATAACAAACAGTATGTTACCTCTTATGTTGCTGCACTAATTCCACTACTTGAAGTTCTTTCCCCTTTTCCTGTACAATTGTGGTTAATTTGTCAGTTCTATAAGCTGGTGACTTGTTTTCTATTTTGTTACAAAGTATGATCTTTCTTTTGGTTTTGGTCCTGATGGATCTGAATTCTTTTTATGTTGTTCTTGCCTAATCTTATTATATGTTGTTCATCATCAGCTTGAAGCTTCGCTGGTGAATTTGAAATGGGCACCCCATACACACCAAAGAACATCCTCATCACTGGAGCGGCTGGCTTCATTGCATCTCATGTGTGCAACAGGCTTATCAGAAACCATTCTGACTACAAGATTGTGGTACTTGATAAGCTTGATTACTGCTCAAATCTCAAGAATCTCCTCCCATCGCAATTGTCTCCCAACTTCAAGTTCATCAAGGGAGACATTGCCAGTGCTGACCTTATCAGCTACATCCTCCTCACAGAGTCTATTGATACAATCATGCACTTTGCAGCTCAGACTCATGTGGACAACTCGTTTGGCAACAGCTTTGAGTTCACTAAGAACAACATTTATGGCACCCATGTTCTGCTTGAGGCCTGCAAAGTCACCGGGCAGATCAAAAGATTCATCCATGTGAGCACAGACGAGGTTTATGGAGAAACAGAAGAAGACGCCGTTGTGGGAAACCATGAGGCTTCTCAGCTACTGCCAACAAATCCATATTCCGCCACCAAAGCTGGGGCGGAGATGCTTGTTATGGCTTACGGCCGATCGTATGGTTTGCCAGTCATAACAACCAGGGGCAACAATGTTTACGGTCCCAATCAGTTCCCGGAGAAGTTAATTCCCAAATTCCTCCTCTTGGCAATGAGGGGAATGACTCTTCCAATCCATGGGGATGGATCTAACGTGAGAAGCTATCTATACTGTGAGGACGTCGCTGAGGCATTTGAGGTTGTTCTTCACAAGGGTGAAATTGGTCATGTCTACAACATTGGGACAAAGAAAGAGAGGAGAGTAATTGATGTGGCAACAGATATCTGCAAGCTTTTCTCAATGAATCCAGACACACACATCAAGTTTGTGGACAATAGGCCTTTCAATGACCAGAGATACTACTTGGATGATCAGAAGCTCAAGAGCTTGGGTTGGTCTGAAAGGACCACATGGGAGGAGGGTCTCAGGAAAACCATGGAATGGTATGTTAATAATCCTGATTGGTGGGGAGATGTTTCTGGGGCACTTTTACCACATCCAAGAATGCTGATGATGCCAGGAATTGAAAGACAAGATTCAAATGGTTCGGCTTCCTTACCAACGAAAACCAACACCCAGAGCAGAATGGTAATACCCAATTCAAAGAACAAGCATTCTCTGAAATTCTTGATTTATGGCAGAACAGGTTGGATAGGAGGGCTTCTTGGGAAGCTCTGTGAGAAGCAGGGTATAGCATATAAATATGGAAAGGGGCGCTTGGAGAATCGGTCACAGCTCTTAGCAGATATCCAGACTGTTGAACCAACTCATGTTTTCAATGCTGCTGGAGTGACTGGTAGACCCAATGTGGATTGGTGTGAATATCATAAGACGGAGACAATTAGAACAAATGTTGTTGGTACTTTGACATTGGCTGATGTCTGCAGAGACCGCAACCTCCTACTCATAAATTATGCCACTGGTTGCATTTTTGAGTATGATGATGAGCATCCATTGGGATCAGGCATAGGGTTCAAGAGGGAAGACAAACCCAATTTCACTGCTTCTTTCTATTCTAAAACCAAAGCCATGGTAAGTTATGGTGACTTAAAAACTCATTTGGTTAATTGAGTTGCATTTGCATAGCTAATAAATATCTTATGTGAATTTTCCAGGTTGAAGAGCTTTTGAGGGAGTATGATAATGTCTGCACCCTCAGAGTCCGGATGCCAATATCATCTGATCTTACCAATCCACGTAACTTCATCACAAAGATTACAAAGTATGATAAAGTGGTTAACATCCCAAACAGCATGACAATATTGGATGAGCTTCTTCCCATTTCAATAGAGATGGCTAAAAGAAACTTGAGGGGCATATGGAACTTCACCAATCCAGGTGTGATAAGTCACAATGAGATCCTGGAGATGTACAAGGAGTACATTAACCCAAGCTTCAAGTGGGTTAATTTTAGCCTGGAGGAACAAGCCAAGGTTATTGTTGCTCCTCGCAGCAACAATGAATTGGATGCCTCTAATTTGAAGAAAGAGTTCCCTCAGATGTTATCAATAAGGGATTCTCTGATTAAGTACGTCTTTGAACCCAACAGGAGAACTCAAGAATAAACTCATATTTCTCCGCCAGGCATTTGTGACAAATTAAAGTTTTAAGCATCAACGCATGCTAGTGTTTGATAATATCGCATTCCATTGAACTTTATGCTTTCTTTCTGAATGAAAAATGCAAATCTGAACTTTTATCAACTTAAGGGAGGTTGGAGGTTGGATTAAACATACTACTGTGTAATATTTATATAATTCATAAGAATGACTACTGATATGTTGTTATATATGAATTGGGTCACTCCTCCCTTTTGCGTTCTTGGTTGATATAGCGTTGCATTCTTCTCCTCCTGTAGCTCCATTGATTGTTGGGTTCACTGTCTTCTACATCCATCCAAGCATGTGATCAAAAGGTCTGTTTTCCAGTACCAAAACCACAATGGTCTTGATTGAGTTTGGTTGTTGAGCGGTGGAAACACACGACAGGAAGAGAACCAACAAGAAGAACAACATAAACGAATATTCCTAAACTTCCAATTATTGCGGCGGGGTGTGCCTCCATAGATATATAAAATAATCTAAACTGGAAAAGTAAAATTTAAACACTAAAAATAAAAAATCAATTATTTGTTAACTCTTAACTCAATAATCCGTAGAAGGTGAAATTATTTAAGTTTAAAAGCATGTAATTAAGCATCAACCAAGACCCCAAATTGTTCTCTATAACATATTAACATTTCCAATATTACTATTGCATTTCATTTTAAAACGTTGAAGGACTAATATGTACCTCAACTGACGGTAGAAGCCATGTTAAGGGCAGACTTAGTCCTTCAACCTGATATTAATCCTTTTGTATTTTTTTGAAAAACAAAAATCAAAGTCTAAAATAGAAAAATAAAAGTCAAACTAAAGAATTCTGAGACATTAGCAACTCTTGTTTTCTATAGACACGTCACTCATGTACTTTTTGGCCTCCATATTGGATAGCTTACTTTTTCTTGAATGATCCTTTTTAAAGATAAATTAAGGTAGGTTTCTTTGTAGTACCATCGACAAAGTGACTATCCAGGAGAGCTTGAACAACAAGGAGCATTCAAACGTAGGCGAGTGGTATTGTAACTTCCCTCCTTCAGTTCTGGCTCTTCTGAGTTTGGACAGTTAATATATCTCATCCCTTCTAAAAAAAAAAAAAAAGGTAGGTTTCTTTGGTTAATTCATCTCCCACCTTCTAAGTTGAGCATTTACAAGTAAAGTGCAGTCCCACAAATGAAGTAAGCAATATCCTATTTTAACAGCTTCTTCGATTTATATTGATAAGACTCTCCTATTTTCTCTTTATTCTTTCATTCTTCTTACTACCTTTGTTGGCCCTAATTAGTGATGACAATTAGAGATTCACCAAAACATTCATAAGCACAATTGCAATGTTGATACTTGTAAATCTTCCCAAGTATCATTTGTTCAATATTGTCTCAAACAACTTAAAAATCCAGTATCAACTTAGCATCCTGCGAGAGCCTAATTCAGAACCGTACTGGAAGACCTCACCCATTTCACATGGCATCCTTACATAGCCGATAACCATGATAAAGCCCTCTCAAAAGTGCACACACGTAAGATACAGAAAATTGAAAGAGGCATATATCCAACTCTAGCCCATCTAAGTACTCATATCGATGACCGACCATTTGAACAAGGCATTTAGCGATGATAAAAGTGTTTCAAAAGACAACAAAGAACAAGAATGCGAGGAAGCCTGGAACATAAACGTATATTTATATGTAAGTGAGAGTCGGTTAACTAATGTTTGCTAACTGATATGGCCATCTAGGGATACCAATATCTTCAATGCTCGTCTAATTTTCTTTCAATTTAAGGCACATGTAACATGGAAAAATTTGCTTGGCCTGCTTCTTTCTGTTCTGCATGCTAATCATGTCCCTGTAGTAACATTGAATTTATTCCTCCCATGCTAATCATATAGCTCATTAGTATTTGATAATTCACACCACTGTTCAGAAAATAAAAGGTGGGCAATTCTCCTAAAGAAAAGCGGATTTAATCTTCTAGAATACAACTAAGGCTAAAGGCTACGTTATATGGTGAGAACAGAGAACCCAGTAGGGCAAAAACAGATGTGAACAGAAACAGGGGAAATAGTTAATTCAAGTATGACATGTTTAATAGCTGGCTATGTAATCTAAAAATGACATGGGAAGAATAATTTGGAAACAAAAACCTTATCTACAAAGGATTTTCTTTTCCTTTTTAAAATGTTACAATAAGGTGAGAGCAAATGCAAACCTACGCAAACAAGATCGGAGAAAATTGACCAATATCAATTTTCTGATTCACCTGTCATCCAATCTTGTGAACACATCAAAGCTTGTACAGTAGCAGGTTGCAGTGAACCCCAGTCACGATCAAGTACCCTTCCTCCATTCTTGAAAGCAAGCTCTGCTGTAATTTTAGACATGGGAATTCCCAGTATATTGCGTGCCATCATGGATAAAACAGGATACCTTGGCGTGTGGACCTTCCACCAATTTAAAATGTTGAAATCAACAGTTCGAGGAAACAGAGGTTCTTCTAAGTATTTATCCATATCCGATTTTGTGCCTTGACTGTGAGAACTTTCATCGATGAATTTGTCAAATCCCATTAGTCTATCTTTAGACTCCGCTTCCGAGCCAGGTAAGCAGCCAGAACTGCCACCCACTTGGAAGGGCAAGCCTTGGTCCAAAGACGCTAAAGGGGAGCCAACAGAATGTTCATTGTAGAGTGCCTTAATATATTCAGTAACTTCATCGATTAACTCTGCAGAACCACTGCCAAATAACTGCGGATAATAATACTCTATCAACTTCATCTTGAATCGAGGATCTAACATTGCTGCAGCCGCTAAGGCCAAATTGCATTTATCCCAGTAGTCATCAAACTTACTTTTCATCTTGACTGCAATAGAAGAAATAAATTCATCTGAATTCTTGGACCACTCAATTAACTGCAAATGGACATCACAGATCTCAGGGAAATATATGTTTGCAGTTGGGTACTTGCTCTTCATGAAAACATTAGTAACTTCAACAAAGAGCTTCAAGTAGCTTGCGAAACTACTTGCTCTGTTCCACTCTAAATCAGACAGGCCCATTGAGTAAGCAGAATCTTCTTCTTGTAGAAGAGCAAAAGCCTGCCTGTATTCTAAGGCAACTTTAAGCATGGCATACGTTGAGTCCCATCGCGATGGATTATCCAGACATAAAGACTTTTGACTATCAACTCCAGCTTTCAAAGCTACCTCATCAAACTTGGCTCGAGTTACTTGAGAACTTCTAATGTACCGAATGCTTTCACGAACCTTACTTAGTGTCTCCAAAAGTGCTTCTAGGACATCATGAGCCATCAATCTCAGAAGATTAGTAGCACAACGTATATCAAATAATTGACCATTACAGAAAAGAAACTTGTTCTGGGACAGCCGCTCTCTAATTTTATGGATAATAACGTCATTTGCAGGAAAACTATCAGAAGTTATTGAAAACAGCTTTCTATCAATATCCCAGTCCATTAGGCATGTCATGATAACTTCTGAATGCATATCTGCAGTATGTGACGGGTCAACACTAACAAAGTTCAGTATTTTCTTCTTTGATTGCCAGGCTTCATCAATATAGTGTGCCCTCAAAGACAAGTACTGGGAATCATCAGAGGCTGCCCACAGATCGGCAGAGAGGCTAATCTTTCCAGTTAATTTGTCCAATCTTTCATATACCTTTTGCTTCTCTTTAACATAAATTTCCATACAGTCGGACTCAAGTATGTCAGATGTTACAAGCTCAAACAAAGGCTGTAGATTCTTAACAAAAACTCTAAATCCAACATGCTCAACCATATGCAAAGGATAGCCATGTAAAATAATCATGCGGGCCAGATCAAAACGGCTTCGTCTTTGATCAAGAAGATTATTACTATTATTATTAATTCGATCATCTTTGACCTGAGGCGGCTCAAATCTAACAACACTAAGTGGGTGGGGTTCATTCCTTTTGATTAAGTCATGATCAATGTTGATATTTGCAAGAGCATCCTTGTTCTTCTTATCTCTTGGTGAAAGATAGTGAGAAATACCATGGTTTAATCTTCTCTGACACCTGATTAAATGGTTCCTCAAATGAGAAGTTCCGCTGGTACTAGAACCACTGAGCTTCCTCTTACAATGCCTACAAATAGCGACAAATGTGTCACCCTTTTTAACCCTATCAAAGTCATTCCATACAACAGATTTCAATCTGCTGGATTTGACCATCACTGCATCCGACAAGTCCATTGCATCAACCTGGGAGCCCGTACACAACGTGTTAACCAACCAACCAACCAAATTTTCGTGAAAGCAAAAATACATACATACATACATACATACACATATGAAGATGAGGAAATCCAAAAGCACAGACAAGCAGCGTAGTGATTAAGAATGGATGAGAAACGATAACATTGTGAATCTCAGCCACAACACCACCAATAATGCGAGAATGCAATTAAGCCTAATTAGGTTATCGGAATAGAGTCCGATATCCCATTGGGCAAACAACACGGACACACAGAAGAGGATATATGATAGAAAACAACCCAACCGATGCAATAACAAAGGGGATTTAGATTCGGAAAACAGAACCAAAAACCCCGAACAGAGAAATTAGAAGAGAACAACCAGCAAATTCAAGATTGAAGTAGGTAAACAAATTATAAGCATAAGGGGGACGGAACGTACGCTGAGAATTGAGAATGAAAATATTTGTAGGAAGGAGGGGTGTGCCACCATGCAATGCACAAATTGATAATTTTAGGAATTAGGGTTTCTTTTCGTTTACTAATTTTAAAGAATAATAATAATAATAAGAGAGTAAGTAATAAGTCATACTCTCTAAGTGAGTGGGTGCTTACTGGGCGCGTGTACCCAACGGATCCAAACATCAAAATAAATAGAAGTCGTCTCTTTCCTTGGATTCTACTTTTTTTTCTTTAAGAAACTGCTAAACACTCGACGGATCCATTAGAGATTTATATAAATAAATAGTTAAGATTCATAAAATAAATAGGGATAGAATAAAATAGTCAGAAAATCAAGCTTTTCAACGTTGAAGTGGAAATAACAATGTACAACAAAAGCTTTTCCAATCCAAGCGAGGATGGTGCAAATCAAAAGAAGATTCCCATTGCCATTTTCAGTAACATTGTTTGCTTGCCATCTCACAGTCAGATTCCACCAAAACATTCCTTATTCCTTGAGTCCAAGCAAAAAACAATAACCCATAACTTCTCTGGTAAGGATTGAACCCCTCCCAATATTCAAAGCAAACCCCTTTATCCAAACCGGAGTCTTGGATTCATCTTTGGTGGTAAAGAAAGTGACAAATAAGAATGTTGAAGGAATAAGTAAGACAAAATGGTAATGAGAAAGAAAGGGAAAAGTATATGTAAGGCTTTGGCTTTGGACCTTCGTTTCTTGTTGGTGGAGTAAAGAAAACCCCAACATACACACCATTTGTTCATCCTCTTTCCTTGCGTATGAGTATATATATCTGTATGATCTCATCAACATTATTTGTGTAGGAAAGAAATGGGCGTTGTTGGAGCAATTGCAAAGCATCTGGACACTTTTATCGGGTAACATACACACCACACCTACTCCTTTTCCTTTTTTCCTTCTTTACTTTGATTCGTTCAAATTCAATTTCTGAAATAATATGAATTCAACTGCAGGCCAGGAGTCATGCTTCTGTTTCCGCTGTAAGTCCTATGGATCTTCTCTTCTACGGAACATTATGATCGTCGTCATCATTATTATTAATTTAATAAAATTCCTATCTCACAGATATGCTTCCTTACGAGCTATAGAAAGTCCTTCCACGCTTGATGACCAGCAGTGGTTAACATATTGGATCATTTACTCTTTCATAACATTGTTTGAGTTATCTTTTTCGAAAATTCTTGTCTGGTACGTTACCTTCTTTCTTATATATATACATTTGTGTTTGTCTCTATGTATATTTGACTAATGATAAATTCATATACACAGGTTACCATTCTGGTCCTACTTAAAGTTAGTGTTCTGTATATGGCTGGTGTTACCCATATTCAATGGAGGAGCTTACATCTACGAGAATTGGGTGAGGAAATATGTGAAGATCGGTGGGAGAGTAAATGGCAACTACTCAGAAGATCAAAGAAAGGTTCTGCAGATGATGAGCCTCGACGCTAGAAAATCTGTTGTTCAATATGTCGATAAATATGGATGGGAAGCTGTGGAAAGAGCTATCAGAGCCGTAACCAATCCAATTATTTTTCCTTCCATAACAATTGTTTTTACTTGCATCCATAACATATAACTCTCATTAATGATTGGTGGGTTTTTCTTTTCCTTTTTCCAGGCCGAAAGAGAAACCAAGAAGCACTAGTCAACTAAGAGTGCATCATCTGACACAACACGTCCTCCGTATTTAGTTTCTTTATGTGTATAGCGTATACTGTACATAATGCTATGCGAACGTGATGTATGGAAACGGAAAACTCTTTACTAACAAAAGCTAAATCTTTTCCCCCTTTGATCCACGCATGCTATTTTCTAAGAATTGACAAATTAAACTTGAACAAGCTCAGGGATTACAAACCAAAGCCTAATAACAAGATTCGCTACTATCACCCAACTAGTTGTACAGATGAAAGATTTTAATTATTGCCTACTAGTAAATAAAGCACTATTGTCCAGGTGACTGAGGATGCTCTGAAGTGCTACCCCTCCCCTTCACCTCATCCACCTCATTTCAGAGCTGAGCTATATATTTCATTAATGTCTACACTGTGATCCAAAGTTTATTGACATTATTAGTTGTCGATCGTCTACTGGATGCTGTTGTACTGAATGTGGAGGATTACGAATAACATATGTTTGAAAATAAACTTAACTTGAAGATCCTTCCATGACGGTGTTGGATCCCGTTTCCGGAATCCAACTTCTTGACAGAATACCGTTATACTTGAGCGTGGTTCCTTGCTTAACACAATTTCTCATGTGTGGTTTTTTTTCACTAACACATCTCACTTATATAAATTAACAATTCTTGATCAAAATTTATCATCTCAATCTCATCCCTACCCAAAGTCATATTCCTCTCAATATCATCCATACATAAATCATAATTCATTAACATC
>JAOTBA010000009.1:187153-207793 GCA_025629845.1 Erythroxylum squamatum | reverse complement strand
AAAAGGAAAAATTAGAAAAATGAAAGCTAGCACTTCTTACATTTTTCCTCTCAAATTCGATTTGAGTTTTCTCCGAAAAGATCTGTGGATACCGTTAGAGGCCGGACGATTGAACGGCTCGTGGAATTGACGTTTTCGAAGAAGCATGAAATTGTATCGAGAAATCTAAACAGGTTCGTATAGTTTTATCAATTTCTTGTTTTATGTTTCTAATTTAATTCCTATAAAGTTGATTCTGTGGAAAATTTTAAATTCATTCCGCTGCGCCTAGATTTGATCTTGCGTATATTTTCCAACACGACCTACGCCAACCCACTGGGTTAAGGTTTTTTGTACCTGTGAGTCTTCCTTATAAATCAAATGTTGATTCTTTAAGAGAACAGCTAAATACTATATATGAACGCTAATTCAGAGAAGACTTTTCCTTACATAGTCTGTACTGTACATCAACTTCATTTAAATGACTATATAATACAGTAACTACTGATTGAATTTTATTACTGAATCAGGTCTCAAAAGCTGGCTGGCTTCTTCTGGTCTTTCTATACAAGAGATAGGGGTGTCATCAGTGCATGGCCCGTCTATTGACATGCTATGGGTTTGACTGGGGTTCTGCCAGAAATGATTTCTTATAGTCCTGTATTTTGTATTAATGGCTAAGAAACCAGCATCAGAAAGCAAGTCCTGAACAGCCGTTCGACCTTCAAGCATGCTCACAACTTGAGACATTGTAGGTCGAAGAGTTGGTGATGCATTAGTGCACAAGAGAGCTACGTTTAGCATCACCATGGCCTCCTCTGATGAATATTCAGACCCCAACTGTGGATCAACCAACTCCAGCAGACTTCCTCTCTCCTGTAGAACATAGGCCTGCAGATTTTCCAAAATCATATCAACAAGGATGCTACTACATTCTCTGTAAATTCCTCCTCTCCATATAATCTTACCCAGTCAAGCAGGTAAACAAATTCCTCCATTGGCTTGTAGTTTGCATTGCTTTTGCCGCTAACAATTTCCAATGCAACAACTCCAAAGCTATAAACGTCTGCTTTGTTGGTTAAGTAACCTCGCATTGCATACTCTGGAGCCATATAACCACTGCAAAGTCAGAAGCCACAATGAGTTAACAAATAGTGAAGGGACCCACCCATTGCTTGATATAATAGGCAATGAAATGGCCGAGCTCGATTTCTTAACGTTCTTGTCGAGTATTTGAGAAGATGGAGTAAAATGAAATGCATGTAATGCTAAAGGGTTTACATAGTTCCAGCAACCCTAGTGCTAATGTGAGTATTGTCATCTTCATTGAGCTTGGCCAATCCAAAGTCGGATATCTTGGCATTCAGATCCTTGTCAAGCAATACATTGCTTGTCTTGATATCTCTGTGCACAACTTTTATTCTGGACTCTTCGTGGAGGTAGGCCAAACCTCTAGCTACCCCTAGGCAAATTTTTTGTCTAGTGGGCCAGTCTAATTTTATTCTGCAGATTGCATCTTTTCCTGAAAATAGTAGAAAAGGACAAGCCATTAGCAGACCAGTAGCTTGAAGATTGATGCCTATGATTTTTGATGGATGGAAGTGCTTAAACTCACCAAAAAGAGCCCGTGATAGGCAATTGTTTTCCATGTACTCGTATATAAGCATCAATTGGTTTCCATCAACACAGCATCCATACAATTTCACAAGATTTGGATGATTTAAGGCAGATATCATGCCTATTTCATTTACAAACTCACGATTTCCTTGCTTCGATTTGGAAGACAGTTGCTTCACTGCAATTACTGTGCCATCTGATAGTAGGCCCTGCACTTGGTAATGGAACATATCAGATTTCCTAATTAAAACATCGTAATGCAAGGATGCACAGTAACAGAGAATTTTAAGTTGAAGTGATGATTAGAACATCATAATTCTAGGATGGGTATACATAATGACTAAAGTGGCAAAACTTCAGTCTACAATTATACCCCTTTGTCATTGTTCTCTTGAAACCACCGAATCCTATGTCTGGCTAACTAGTTTTCGGTACTATAAGTTCAGAAAGAACATTGAGACATCAACCTTTAAAGTTCCCAACATTCATTTCTCCACAGGTTTGTGAAGCCTTGAGACATGGCTTGGTATATAGAATTTGTATTTAAACAGTAAAGTCTATATTTTCTGGTGTTTAATGCAGTTTGCGGATGCTAGTTAAACTCAAAAGAGTTGAAGCAGTTTGTTAATGCTTTCTGTATGCAATAATGTCTTTTCCCTTTTCGTAAGACACAAATTAGATAGTCTCGGTCAAGAAAAACAAGGGGAATGAAAGAAAACGGCAAATTACCTTGTAAACTGTGCCAAAACCACCTTCACCAATTTTGTTTGCAGCATCAAAGTTCTTGGTGGCAGCTTTTATTTGTCTTAGTGTGAATAGTCCTGTTTGTAGCTCTAAGCTTCTCAACTCTGGCAGAAAGCACTTTGATAAGTTCAGTGAAAATACTGGAGCCTTAGCCAAATGAGTTTCGTGAATAACGATAACGATATGAATAGAAATAGGCAATGTGTAATACTAAATGTCACACACTTGACCATCATGGACACTCAAATGATTTTGCTAATTTGTACTTATCTAATATGAAACCAACTTACTAGGTCACTTCATTAATGCTCTTTTTGTTAACGAGGATGTCGATAAAATCTTTTCAATAACACATTACTTCCCCTTTTTCCTCTCCTATTCTCAATACCTTTGTCCTCAGAGACTCTGTTTCCCAGCCAGCCTTTTCTCCATATAACAGCCAGCATCAGAACGACAAGCAGGACTCCTACTCCTACTGCTGCAGCTACTATGATGGCATTCTTTTTCCCACTGGCAGAAGGCGGATCGAAATCTAGCAAGAAGAGGAGTTCATTATGATTAATACGTATCTTATAGTGGCAGCCAAAAGTGAATACATCATTTTCTTATATGAAATAATGACTGTGTCAAGCTGAAAAGAATTTACAGCTGAAGATGAGATTTGAATTCTACTTACTCGGTGTCACAGATATAGCTGATATGAGTGGACCATATGTTCCTCTATCTGGTATGCCTGTTGTTCCTCTGCCAGCCCAGTAAAAGTGGATCTTCATGGTGTGCCTTGTTACTACTGTTGTAAATGTTTTTGTGATAGGCCTACCAGCTCCACCAGCCTCGCGTTCAATGTCAAAATCTTTCATAACTAATTTTCCCTATGTCCACACAACACATGCAGCTGGAGAATGAACATCCCAGGGCCAGAGAACAAACATTTCCAATCTTCAAACAGACTTCAGTTACCTGGATATAAACGTCAAACACACGTTTCCCAAGACTACTAAATGTATTGTCTTTTGTGAAAACAATCTCTGCGAAGTGTAGTTTGACTGTGTAATTCCCATTCATTAGGCAAAGTCCATAGTATGTGAGGGACAGAGGAGAAGCACGCGCTGTAGTGTAGAGGTGTGCATTGGTAGCAGACACGTTGGATATGACAGAGGTATTGGTCTGAATGTAGACATCTGAATCGATATCATTATCCATGAAGTTTCCGGTGCTGCTAAATGCCCAACCCTGACCCGAGTAATACATGGAAGCACCTTTTCGTTCTACGTCAGCCTCGTACACTGTGTTAGCTGCATTCACCTCCTCACCACCACAATTGATGTGCACGGAGTAATGAACTGCAAACAAAGACTTATGCCATGAATTACATATACCAGATTTCTTTCTCTCAACATCTAAAAGATGCATTGATCTTCTTTTCTTAATTAGTCGTCCAAATACAATTTGGAAGTCTCCTCATTCCATAAATCACTCAACACTTTCATGAAGAGCTACACATTGATTACCCTAAGCCCAGATGGCTTACTTACGTTGATTACCAGAAGCAAGGCAGGGAAAATCTTTCTTAAGGCACGGTTGCGCTCTGCTTCTGCAACACGATGAAGAGACGAAATACCAAATATTATATCTAGATTTTGCATGAGACAAGAAGGAATGATACATTCCTCCAGAAATTGGACAAGGAAGGGTCAAGATCCTTACAATTTACTTCTTGATGCGGAATAGCTCTCCACCAAGTTCCTGAAGGAGTCAATAAAGTGAGGTTTCTTAATATCGTTAGTCATGTAACAACAATAATGATAAATAATAAATTACACTCACACACTCCCTCGAGGACATTCTATTGAACTTGAGCTTTCCCAGGTGAAGTTATTATATGATAGATCCCTGGAGACAGAGAACAAAGGAAGCATCTATCAATCCACTATACATAGAATAGCTGCAGTCGAAGCAACAACACTAAGACGTACACATTCTTGTTTCTTTCTAAGATCCATTCAGGCACAGACCCAGTAAGTTTGTTTCCTGTGAAATACCTACAATTATAGGTAAAAGGAACATGTTATGATGGGGAGTAGGCAGCAAAGACTTGCACAAAAGCTTTTAGAGCGTCAACTTACATGAAATCAACTTTTGAGAGTTGGAAAAATGATGATGGAATTGTTCCTGTCAGGGTATTGAAGCTGAGATCTCTGCATTAAATATTGGAAATTATTTATATGGAATGATATCAACTGTAAAATCTCTTCAAAAGTTTTAACATGGAAATCAATTAAGGCGGACTGTAAATAAACAAACAAGAGCAACTAGAAAAACTATATACCTTTTGATCCAGTACCCTTACTACCTAAAATTTTGTATTGACATGTTTGTAATCTGTTTTAACCTTTTCAGAACACTACTTACAAAGTTTTTAGTTTCTTCATATGCCCAATGTAATCTGGTACTGGTCCGTATATCAAGCAATTCCTTAGCACCCTGCACATTACGGTCCATCTCAAGTACTTACAAACAACAGGAGAGTAAAAACAGAAGACAGGATAATGTAAAAAGTTTCTGACTCACAAGGCCTTCATTGATTCCATGTTACTCAATGGTGGGAAAGGGGATCCTCTACCTTTTAGGTCACTAATCCTCCTAAAACACAATAAAATGCTTTCAGTGGACTAAGAGAAGTGTAGAAAATGTAAAGAAAGAGAAGACACTGCAAGCATACAGGTCACTTAAGCTTGTCAAGGCAGATATGGTGGAAGGTATTGGCCCCTGAAGAGAGGAACCTTGTATGTGCCTGTATAAAAAACAAAAGAGTTGGAAATTGTTAATTCTGCCAGAAATATAGATGGGAATAAGATCTGCAAGCTGTAATTAAACTCACAGTTTCTGGATGTTTTTCCATTGGCTGATAAAACCAGGTATCTTGCCTGTAAAATTGTTGTCACTGATCCTCCTAAAAGGTGTCAGAGAAATAAGATTCGATAAGCCATTTCAGAATACATTGCTGTTACTTACCTTGTCATCTAGTATTTTAATATATAATTTGTCAAATATATATCAACTTCTGTTATGTACGAGTACGACTATACATATATATCATGAACCTATTAAAAAAAAATATATATCTTATTATAATCTTGTTAACGATCGATACAACTTAAATGTGTTTAACTAATTAAATTTTAACGTCACGTTTAGAATGTTTTTAAAAGGCATTTTACAAAATTTGGACATATTTTTTATTAATTTTATGTTTTTCTAATTCTTAACCTTTACAAAATTATAATTTTCCCAAGCAATATTTTTTTTAATTTTTTAACCAAAGGTGGATTAGAATATTATTAGGATTTTTCCAAATTTTTAGTACTTTTACATTTTAGACAAATAATAGTTAAATTCTCTCAAGATCTACATAACTATACACTTTTTTTTTATAAATCGTGATATCTAAATGAAAATTTAGATATATTTGATATTTTACTCATGAACCAAAATATTTGATGTAATTTATCCTCTCCCTTATTAAAATATCTATTAGGTATTCTTAAATATTTTTATTTTATTTTGAACTAATTATAAATAAAATAAAAATTATATTAATCATAATTCTTTTTTGTTTTCATAGTGTGAAGGGCTCTTAACACTATTTAAGTTATGAAAGCAAGATTTTGTTATTTTTATCATTTTTAATAAAATATTAAATAATAAAACCATATTATGACAAAAGATGATTTTTATAATTTCATAAATTATGAAAAGAGAAAGTAATTAAAATAAAAAAATATGAACCACACGTTTAAACAAATAAAATTTTACTGAATCTAAAAACAAAAATAAAAAATTAAAGTTGGTTCCGTAAGTGATTAAAATCAGCAATGTTTTAAAGATAATAGAGACTGATGACTACATTCTGGTGAAGGCAGAACTGAGGATTGAAATCGTACGTGGAGCATGCGATGCACGTGCTTTTAAGACTTGAAAGAACAAAATATGTACTCACAAATCTGTTAAGTTGACCAAGTTAGCAAGTTGTGCAGGTAGTCTTCCCGTGAAAGCATTTGAAGAGATAACACTGACAGGACAGGAGACGGTAAAAGCATAGGTAGTGAAATGAATCAGGCATAGGTCCTGACCTGGTTTAACAATAAGCACAAGAAAGAAGAAAGCAAATTACAGTTTCTGTAAGTTGAACAATTTCCCAATTTCTGGCGGGATAGCTCCTGAAAACTGATTTCCTTCAATGCTCCTGTAAGTCCAAAATTTCTTTGTGTTATGTGATTTTAAAGATATAGAGTTTGGGATAAGGTAGAGAAACATACAGGTTTTTGAGGGTGGTGATGTTGGTGAGGACAATGGGGAATGGCCCAGAGAGTCGATTTCCCATAAAATACCTACATATATAAATTATTATTAAAAGAATATTTAATAGAAAATAGTAGTAGCTAGCAATTGATGATCACATACAGCTCCTCTAGCTGCATGGTAGCCCATTCAGAAGGTACAGAACCGGTGAGGCAATTACGAGTCAGATCCCTGTTAGTGTTTCCAAAATATCGATCAGTACTAAATACTAATACATACATATATGTATAGTATAGGTAGAAGCTTACAGAATTTTGAGGTAGCGAAGCTTGGAGAACTCTGGTGGGACAACTCCTGATAGATTCTGAGCCTTTAAAGCTCTGCAATTAAACAAGTTTTAGTTAGTACTCCACTAAATAACTGAACACCAATTGAAATACATTCATTTGGCTTAATTAAGCACAAGCACGTGGAATATATTTAGTACTTAGATATTCTTAACAATCAAGAACCTTAGTTAGGTAGTATCTCTTTTTTGGTTACAGACAGAGAGAGAGGAGAGGAGAGCCAGTCTTGCTCCAAGTCCAATGCACCACCTATGACTATGACCCACCCACTGTCCACTCACCGACATGTCATCCCCCAATATATTTAAGATTAAATTACAATAGCGAGTGCATTTGAGTGTGTGCTACAGCTTGCAATGCAACCTCGTCCACTACTATATGAAGAAAAAGCTTTTGGTTTTGACTTTTCAAGTTCCCAAAAGTTCTACCGAGTTAAAACTGCGAAGAAGTTAACGTGCAACGTACATTGAAACGACGTGGCAAGTGAATGAAGAGGAGGAGGGGGAGGAAGAGGAGTTGACGGTGATGAAGGAGGAGTTGAGAGCAATTAAGGAGGAGCTGCAATCGCAAATGACTCTGCTTTCAAAACCTCTTCTGCTCTCTAATATGTTCCAGTTGCCTCCTTCTCCTTCACCACCACCACCACCGCATGGATCTTTTCCAAAATCCCAGTCTTTCTTTCCCAGTTTTTCCCCTATTTCTCTTAATGCTTTCACTGCACCCAACGCCAATTATAGATTAAGATTCCCATTTTAACTTATCTGACACGTACATAACATACATGTAACATATGGGTGTTAACTAAAAATTTGGATACCTTCTAGAGGGTGGAGCTGGAGCTGGAGCTTATTATTGCTCGGTGGAGATGATGAAGTGAGGTTGGCAGCAAATGTTAATGACGCAAACGACGTGAAGAAGAGGATGAGCTGCAGGAGAAGGGTAAGGGTGTTGCAGTTGGGAATTGCCATGCGTGCCTTGTGATCCACTGCTACTCTTCAGATCTCAGATGCAATCTAGCTACATAAATGCATGAGTGATCCACTGCTAATCTACGTACAAAGCCAGAGAAAGACAGACAGAGAGAGTGGACGTACGATAAGAAAAGTCTAGAGATAGAATCTTATTAGATTAAATGATATTTTGTGGAGTGTGGACTGATCACATTGCTGCTTGCTTCCCTTTATTTTACATTAAACGCAGTACTCCTGTCCTGTCTATTGAAATGGACCCATACCTTGACACTGCCACCACCACACCAGCGCCTCCTTCCATCCACTTTGCTCTTAATTACTCAAATACTACTTATTTTTACTGGTACAATATTCCTTCCGTATAAATTAGGTACAAGGCCTTTTAGTCTCATCGAGGCTAGGTTATATGCATGCTTTTATTTTAAAAAGTGAAATGTATCTTAGATAAATTAATTATTTAAAAAGTGGCAAATTTTTATTTAGTTGATGTTTATAAAATATATACATTTTAATTTTTAAATAATCATTTTTTGAATTAGACACCAGTGCACGATCTACGACCAAGATCTAGGCAGGAGGAAGGGGAATATATAGGGAGTATTATTGGCACGAGAAACAAATAAATAATAGGTTTAATGAAAAGCGCGTCCAGAACGTGGACTATTATTACATTGACATTTTGACCTGCGAGTTTATGTTACGCTACGCTACGCCACGCCCTGGTAGAGAGCGTGAAAGCTTTGGTTATTATTCATCAGTCAACGGTCAACAAGTATGAGCTGTAGCTGTAGGAATCGGATTGTCTGATATCTTTTCAGTAGAATTAGTATTCCCCTGCTCCTACTCCTAATTATGTATCATATTTTCAGCTCCTTATAAATGGGGAAGTAATCTCATTTCTTAATTATTAATTAAAAAAATACTTCTTTACAATTTAAATTTTAAACCTCCTAATTCACTAAATTAATTAATCAAGTCAAAAGACTTGGCACATTAGTTATGTTCTTCAAAATTCAATATAAATATATGTTAGAGGACTTTTGATTATATTTAATTAATCAGTTTAATTACTTTGTCTTTATATGTTGTTTAACTTTTCAAATATTTTTAAATTTTTATTTATTTCTTGATTCTTTGAAATTTTCAATTACTAATATCACGATAAAAAGAATTATTACTAGTAACTTTTTGTTATCATCAAACTATAAGTTGTAACCTCCTCTGTTAAAAGAATCTCATCATTTTTTTTATATTGATGGAAACATTTGATGGCATGAGGGCCACTAAAATATAATGATTTATTTTCAAGCTTTTTCCTATGCCAAAGTAATATGGATCACAAAAGACTTTGTCTTAATACAAGCATGCTAATGGAAATAATCGACTTTTAATTTGATATCTAATTGATTCAAGTTAAAACTCTTCAACTTATAAGATCAAGAGAATCCATGCCAAATATGTGAATTAAGAATCAATATCACTAATCTTGTCCCAAAAAATTTGATGAACTTTCTATATATCACTTATCTCTTCCCTTTTGTCAATATAAGTTGGGTAGAGTGCATATAAAACTAGATCTAACTTCTAAAGTGATGGACTTTAACTAATAACGTGATTTAAATGCTCTAAATTAAAAGCAAGCATGTATACAATGTGCTCTTCAATGTATGCATAAAAGTGAGTCATGAAGTGGGTAATATTCACTAATTATATGTTTCAATCTCAATCTGAAATTCATGTTTCAATCTCAATCTAAAATTCATCTTTCTTCTCCTAGGTGTATATATATATAGATGATAAGTCTTTTTTCCCTTGGGTACAAATTCTTAGTCACTATATGAATGATGAGATATATATATATAAGAACAAACTTTTACCTCTTTTTATACACCACTAATACTCTAATACGGAGGATGATCCTTCCTAAAGTTCCATTCTTTTAGAAGCTCTTCCTTTTCTTCCTCCCATTTAGTTTACCAACATTATTGCTTAATTTATCTGAGGACTCTTGGTAATTTTTCTTTCTTCATTAAGGTTCAAAATTTCAATTATTTAATGATATCAAAATTTTTTCCTCATATGATGCCACTTTTATTATTTTCCTCATTCTTCTATCCTTTTTCTTATCACAAGTAAACTTTCATATCACTTATTGCATTTTCTTTATAGCTTACATCTAAAGAAGCCAATTTATTTAAAATATATATATACATAGACTTGGATCCTTGACAATTAGTCCTTAATCATTTTTAACCTATTATTTTGATAAATTTTTCTTTAGCAAGCAAGTTCTATTAATATGACTATAACCACCACAAAAGAAGCACCTAATTATAAAATGATTTGATAATCGTGAACCATATGATTCAAGCTTACAAGGATATTACATGTACGGATTTCTAAGCTTTATTTGGTTTACGGGTAATAAGGTTGTCTCCTTGTCTAATAATAAGGTCTAGCATATGTCATTATCTTTTGATAAAAGAGAGGCCTATAATAATTCTGAACAAATATCACACTTCTTTATTTATATCTAAAATGATGTGGAACTTATAACATCCCTTTTTTATTGATAGTGGGGCTATATTATGCATATATTATTTTATGCCTTTATTTTGTGTCATCGTGTAATAATGATACATATTCTTTTCTTAAAGTACATTCTTTCCTTTGCATTCTTCGCTCTTTAAACCACTAGTGTCATCTTATATATATTTAATTTTTTTTTCTTTTTGTCCTTCTTATCTTTCTTGTCATTCCTTTTTTGCTCTTTATGATCTATAAGAAGAGGACATTGGTACTCGATATTTTTCGATTGCATACACATATAGTAGTTCATGTTATCTTTTCTTTTAAGCTCATTTTACCTTCTTTAAGTTCTCTAATTCTTAAGATATTTTCTTAAAATTTAATGTCATTCTCATCATTGTCACTACATGAGGTTTCCACTTCTTTCATTCTTAGAGACCTTAGAAGCCATACCTTTTTCTTGTTAGAATCACTTCCTCGATATACATTTCTTCTAGCTACATCTCATAAGTAAGGTGTGATCCAATATGCTCTTCCAACTATCTATTCAAGTCTTTTACTTCATAATGTGATTTCTGTGTCCAATAAAAGTTATACTAAAGATTACTTTGTTGATGCACCTATCAATCTTATAGTATAAATTAACTGACTATGAGTGTTAGTCCTGTGAGAACTATAAGTACTAGTACTAGGCAATTTTTTATTACTCTTAAAATCTCTAAACACTCATATTACTCATGCAAGAAGTATTCAATATTTCAAAAACTTGTTTAATAACCAATTACATGAGTTTTTATATTTAATACGCCTTTACTAGCTATTATAGCCAATAATTACTTAGTATAATGACATCTTCCAATATATTCGATTAACTAAACCTTTATCAAGTTAACCTATGTTCCCTATTTGATCTTCCTATATCTCTGATACGTGATTTCTCAAAAATTGTACAAAATATTTAGGCTTTAATATAACTTGGTTCTAGGACATTCAATCAACTTATGCTCACCATTCAGTCGACTTATAGTAAAGACTTTAACATTTGATTAGTCTACTACCAAGTTTGCCCGGCTTAACCCATTCCTAAAAAATGTTCAACACAAAAAACTACTTTTCAGATTGACCTAACTCCATATAGGTAGATCTTTGTCTCAAATTCAACATTTTCAAAACATTTCAAAGTTTTTCAAAGAAACTTAATTATAGCACAATCAATAATTTCCTAATTTGAAAATCAATTCTTTAAGTATGTTTTCTTTAAACCTTAATCAAAATGTCCTTTTAATAGTAAAAGGATTATGTAATAAATTCTAACCTGAAAATTTATGCAATTTTAATGTAATAAGTGAATTATAAAAAGAAAGATGGGGATTACAAAAACTTTATTTTGAAAATTAAATAATATATTAAACAAGAATGAACCAACTAAAAGCAATATATAGAAACATAATCTCCAACATAATTTCTAACTTACAAAAGTTATAAAAAAAGAAAATCTAATGAAAACTTAAAAGGAAAACCAAGTAGATAACCTTGCTTAAATATGCCAATTCTCTCATACTATCTACTAATTCTTTAGCAATTATAGCCTCTTTAATCCAATGAAGTAGTTTGTTGGCAACTTGAATCAAATTCCTTAAATTCTACTTAAAGCTAATGACGCTCGTTTCTTCCTATATAGCATAGAGACAAGATCTTTAAAAAATCTGAGAGCAGTAGCAACTTTACTTTTGAACTTGAAAAGGTCTCCTCTACTTATCTCAAATTTGAGAATGATTTGTTTTCAAATAGTGACAGAGAAAGGACACTAGAAAAAGAGGTGAAAGTGATTTTTTGAAGGATAAGTGCATAAGGAGCAACCTCTATTGTTCAATTGAATGAAAGGAACATGATCTTTGATCTATGTATTTACTTGATTGCTAGTCCTAAATTTTTCTTTAGTTGTAAGAAAATTTACATTGCTTTTAATAAAATTTTGCTTTTGAATCAAGTTTGATCTCTTTGATCTCGTAATAATGTCTTGATCTACAGTTGATTATTCTTTGTTCACAAACATATCATTAATATGTTAATATCGACTTTTGATGCTTAATTAATCTATTAATCACCTTGCCTTTCTATATTGTTTCATCTTTTATATATTACTTAATTTTTCATATAATAAATCAAATTACTAATATTACTATAAAATGAATAGTTTATAGTAATATGTTTTGTTAGCATAATTAGAATTTTCTTTAATTCAACAAATACTAATTTATGAAATTCATAATTTTGATAAAAGTAAAAATGAAATATATTACTATTTATCATATAAGAATAATCTATTCAACTAAATCTAATGGTTAGGGTTTATTTAAATGGTTATACCATTAACTTGTTTTATTTAGTCCTATTAATTATTTAATAATAGTTAACCAATTATTTAACATTTATTTTCCGGTATTTTTTTAAATCAAATAATGCATTCATTGGCAAAACTATGTTTATATCTGTTTACATGGTGTTAATAAAACAAAAACATATAAGAACCTCATCTACTACTTATGTACTCATTCCGTAGATAGAATAATTGACATTTCACACATTATTTGCACAACTAATCCCTAGATGAAGCAATTAGATGTTCCCTTTCGAAGGTGGGCTCTTAAAGCTACAAGGTTAGTAGGTTGGAGTCCTTTATCAGCTGATCATCTCGATTCATGATTTCAATATGCTTTCTAGTGCTCAACTTCAATTGCAGGACTAATCATAGATATCCTATCTCCCATCTCCTATAAGCTGACTAATTTTCTCTAATTTTTAAAGTCTTTTTAACTCAATAACTATGCTTTCCAAATGTATGCATAACTTGAATGTTTTACTTTACTTCAATGTATCCACCTAATTTCCCTATCTTCTTTCTAGCTACTTCACGTTAATCTCCATCTTGAGCATATGTCAACAAAAAATAAACGGTGTAATCCTAGGGCAAGGGAGTGTTTCCTGAGCCCTCGGATAATCTCTACCACTATCATCTTTGTGTCCTAATGCTTGTCTTCAAATAATATCCTATTATGCTCCATCTAAATTGCCCTCACTGTCGCCTCTAGGGTTATTTTGAATATCTCCCAGTTTATGTCGTTCCTTTTGTGGTGTTGGGCAGACCATTCCAGAATATCATACCAATTCCATAAGTAGATTCTCTCACTATAGAAATGTATTATAGGGTCCTAAATCATCTTGGAGGTAAGCCATCCAAAAAATAGGTGAGACATTTTTCTGGTTCTGATCCATATAAGGCACATTTGATTGGAATATTTAAGATCTTACTTAGCCTATCCTTGGTGTTTAAATTCCCTTTTTGCTAACAACCATATGCATGCATCATGTTGGGGGTAATATGTTTAAAGAAAATTAGAGATAACCAAGGCATTACAGGTGAGTTCTTAGTAATTCTATTTCTATATGCCTTATTTGTGAAGCAACCTGATGAACTCTCCTTTTATATTACCTTAATTTGTATTAGTTGATCCCCTATGTAATGTTTGAGTTCCATTAGACTTAGCAATGTGTTTTAGGGTTTAGGATACATCTAGTTTTGGTTCCAGCACCTGATGTTCCTCTGTTTGATGTAATGAGTGTATGCCTATCTGACCTATAATGAATTATGATCTATAAGCAATCTTTAACCTCTTTTTAACATTTGAACTTGATTTGTTGTCCATATAGGGATTAGCCTAAGTCTTCCTTTCCTTTTAGGCATACAAACTTTATACCACTTTACTTTAATTATAAAGTTATTTCTACCATGCCTAAACCAAATAAATATGATAATAATCCAATTAATATCCTTAGTAAGGTTCTTGGGGAGCTATAGCTGAATTTTCCAACAAGTATATAAGTTACTCAGGATCGAGTTTGCCATTTGAATCCTTCCTACAAATGATAGGGTTATACTTTTCTAGCTGGAGAGTTTATTTTGGATCCTTTCCAATAGAGGCTTGAAATTAGAGTAAGTAGGCCTTCTATTAGTGATAGGTATACCCAGATAGGTGAAGGTGGTTTAGTCCATCTTAGACCTGTTTAGTTGTCAGTGTTACTGCATAAGGCTCAAATCCTCTTGAGATTAGGACAAGGCTTTTTCTTTTGTTCATAGATAATCCAAACATTACTTTAATTGATTCCAAGGCCTCTATGAGTATAGGTATTGAGCCTTTGTCAACCCTAGTTAACAACATCAAATCATCCATAAAAGATAATGATACAATTCTTTATGCTTTGCACTTGGAGTGATATTTTAATTTCCCATTCCTTGTAGAACCTTTAGTATTCTTATAAATACCTCCATAGCTAGTGTAAATAGATAAAGGGATATATGATCCCTTTTCCTTAATCCCCTAGCATCTTTGATTATTTTTGTTGGCTCCCAATTTACGAGTTTATCATAGGAAGGAGTGGAGATGCATTGATTTATCTAATTGATGAATGTATCTGGTACTCTGTATGCTTTTAGATTATTCAATACGAAGTTCCAGTCTAATGTGTTAAAAGCGTTTTGGAAATTAACTTTGATCACATAGTTCCTGTTAGTTTTCTTTCTATTATAGCATTTGAGGAATTCTTACACCAGTAAAATGTTTTCTCTCGTAAATATATCCTTAATGAAAGCACTTTTTGACCTATCATCCACAAATTCCATTATTAGCTTCAGTCTCTTAGCTAAGATTTTTGCAATTATCTTATAAATGACATTGCAATAGGCTAAAGGTTGATAATCCTTTATACAGTTAGGGGAATTTACCTTAGGAACAAGTTGACCTCCCTCAACATTAAACTGATCTTGGAAAATTCCATTGTAGCTTTAGTCACTATAGTGTTCCCATGTGTGCTGAAAGAAGTAAGCATTGTACCCTTATGGACCCGGAGCTTTGTTAGGTGTAAGGAGAATAGGGCATTCTTTCACCTCTTCAGGTATAATAGTTTTAGTCAAAATATCAACTAATTCAAGTGGAATGCTACTCCCAACTATTTGAGCCACCTAGTCCACACAAGAGTTTGCATTTGAAATACTACCAATAGTATTTGAGAAGAAATTGTAGATCTTATGATGCAACTCCTCCTTTTGAGTGAGGAGATTGCCACTTTCACTCATTAGTGAAATAATTTTGTTACTATTTACCCTTTCAAGAATAGCCCTACGGAAAAAATTAATGTTTCCGTCTCCGTCTTTTAGCCAAATTGCTTTGGCTCTCTTCTTTGTTAATAAGTTGTGGACATTTAGCATCCTAGTATAATGTTCAAGGGTTACTATTTTAGTAGTCATTAAAGCTATATCATGAGGCCTTCTATGTAGTTTTACCTATATTCCTTCTAATCTTCCCCTAACCTCCCTTAATTCCTTCTGAGTATTAGAACTATAGGCTTGCTTAAGTGCTTCAGTTCTCCTTTAATCAATTGTAGTCTTCTCATACAAAAGAATAACTTAGTGCCATAAATGACTATATTGAGTCCTTTGTTTAAAGCAGATTCACATCCTTCTACTCTAATTAGGCAGTTATTGAATATGAAAGGATATTTCCTAGTTTGCTACTTTGAGGTAGGGGTGAGCATTCGGGTAATTCGGGCCGAAATTTCATTGTTCGGGCTCGGCCCGAATTACTCGATTTTTTTTCATCTTACCCGGCCCGAACTCGAACTTTTTCTTACCCGAGCTTACCCGACCCAAATTACCCGAAATTTTGTTCGGCTTTACCCGAATTACCCGAAGTTGGTTTTTTTGATAATTTTTTTAAAAAAAACCCAAAATTTTGTATTTTTATAACCTAATTCGGGTAATTGGGCCGGCCCAAAGTTTTTTGGAGTTACCCGACCCTGGCCCGAAAATAATTCGGGTAATACCCGAATTACTCGAATTACCCGAAATTTGAATTTTTTTACCCAAATTAATTCGGGCCGGGTCGGGTAATCGGGCAGGCCCGAATAATGCTCACCCCTACTTTGAGGTGGTATGGACCATCACAAGTGTATGGTCTGAGAGCAATTGTCTGCAAATTTTGCTATACTTTGTGGGAACTCCTACATCTAGGATTCATTCACCTTAGTCTTATAAGTTTTTTTTTCCCCGTTATGAACCACCTTCCTTATTGTTTATTTGCCCATGTGACCTTTTTTCCCTCTCTCCTCACATTGGTAACTTGCAAGTTTACCCACTTTCTTAATTTATCAGTGTGATTCCTCAAGGAGATTATTTCTCCTTCCACCTCAAATATATTAAGCATGCAGTTGAAGTCACCTACTATTAGCCAAGGTTCTCTGATGCTATCTCCCAATCTATTTAAAGTATTCCATAAAGAGTTCCTTTGAAAATCATGATAAAAAGCATATATAAAAGTCACCTATAAACACTTTATAAGTTCTTCATCCTAGCTTTAACATGAATTAACTATTGATAAATCAGCAGGGGGTTCACCTCCACTTCTCTTGAGTCATATGCCACAAAAATTCTACAATTATAATGGTAGGTTAGATGAAGAATTTCCATCCATCACACAAGTTTATTTTTGGCCAAGTTCTCTTTTTTTGGTTCCTTCTAATCTCAACAAATTAGGCTTAGTTTCCTTAATATATTCAAAAACCATTTCTTGTTTATTAGGATTATTTAACGCTATTGTATTCAAACATAGGAGAGACATTAAGGGGGAGAAGATGAGTGAGGATTTTTTTCTTTTTCTAGTAACTCTCTAAAAATTAGCCCCATCTTCTGGCACTAAAATGGCACTATCTTCTTAATAGTTTGCACTTGAGTTATCCCCTCACTACCTTGTTGTGAAATATTTTGATTTTGATCTGTATTGCTCACTAGTATCTCTACCTCCCCTCTTGTGTCTTCCTCTAAAGGTTGTGTGAAGCTAGTTTTGTGATCACTAGCCTTACTATCTCCTTTGCCTTCATTAAAAATGGTCTGAGTTAGTCCATATTCAACTTCTTCCCCCTGTTTGTTGTTTGCACTTATATTTGCATAATCATATGGAGCCAAATCAGCTGCTTTCCCTTCATCCTTCCGAATTATCCTACCCGTAGGTCTCCATTATTGCTTAGATTTAAGAACTCTTGGTCTCCAATTATAAGTGACCAGTATCTTATTCATTCCTATTATAGGAATATAATATAGTAATTTATCAACAAAGTCCACAAGGACACATATCATAGCATAATTGACTCTCTTTATAGTAGCTATTGATTCATCAATGTATAGAGGCTTACTGAGGTAACTCCCTAAGTGACTTAATCTTCTTATAGTCTAATATTCCAGTGGAATATCATGGATGTTTGCCAAAATAGAGATCACCTTTACTTAAGGTTCTCTAGTCTCAAGCTTGACTTCCAGGTTTACAAGAGAAGGAGCTAAGAGTTGAAAAACCATGGACTAAATTCTAGGAATTTGTTTGTTAAACCAAGAGAGTCAAATTTAACAAAGAAGACATTATTTTCATTTAATAATACCTTTTAAAATCCATTATTTTCCCATTGTTTTATTGCCTACATACTTAACACTTGGAAGGAAGGTCTTTTATCCATAAAGAACCCCAACAAGGTATCTGTCATTTTTTCATGCCTTCTTTGAGTGTTTCTTCATCAGGACCAACTATGGCTTTCCTATTGGTCATGTTCAGGGGCAAAAATGGAGCTGGAGTGAAGGTTCATAATCATTTAGCACCTACTTCTAAGTTCTTCTAGGTTGGTTATGCCTATGGGATTTTTCGATGATTTACCAATTGTTGTTGTGATAGGAAGTTGAGGTTGAACTCTAGTGTCTAGTGTAGGAGTTGTAGTATATGCAACATCATTTACCTTTTTTGATAGCTTTGCTAGAAGTGGAAAGACAATTGAGCTCTTTTGTTCTAAGCCTGACACTTAGTTATTATCCATCAAGTATTCAGTTTAAATTCTGAAAGAGAATAGTGGGGTGGAAATAAAGTTGAGAGAGATGTAAAGAAGAGCTTATGGAGGAGGAAGGGAAGAGGTTAGGGAGTTCAATGGTGAAACAAGTTAGAAGAAAGGAAAGAAAAAACAACAATGACGTGAATAAGAAGGTCTTATGAATTTGTAGTCAAATATGAGATTGATCTATAATCATCTTTGTATTCCATTTTGAGAGAATTCTCTCTCTAAACATTGCTTTTGTGAATAGCCTACCATCCTAGCTAGTATTACAACTTAGTTTCCTAATTTATGGTAGTCATAAGAATTGGATATGATATAATTCTCCATAGTCTCCAACTATAATCTTGAAAATCTCTAGATACTTTAGTTCAACTTCGTGTTTCATGAAAGAAACAAATTCATCCTTCTTATTTTGTCAATAATTTTATACAAATTTTAAGATATTTGATTACGAGATCTTTCAACTCCTTTTGTTAATGAACTGAACTTAAATTGGTAGTATACAACATATTTGAATTGATTACAATACTTTTACCTACAAAACCAATGTTATGAATACCGTACCAGTACCAGTATTAAATGTAGTTATGAAAATGTATTGTACTAGTACCTATCAATATCGAGTATCATTTTAAGTAATTTTTTAAATTTATAAAGTAGTACCTAATTTTTTTAAATTACAAAATGGCCCCTTAATATATTGTACTATTGACGTAGCATGTCATAGCACTAATCAAAATAACTAGACCTACAATTATAGTAATGGAGAGTCTAAGTCGATCCCAAAGAGTGTGTGTGTAATGCTTTTGAAATAAAATCAATTGATGTTTAGGTTAATTGGGCCGGTTTGGTTTGGTTTTAAATAAGAAAATAAAATGATGAAAAACTAACGAAATCAAATTAAAGAAAACATTCAAAAATGATAAAAAGTGATGAATACGTTAGGGACTCGATTATCGGTTCAATCTTGGCCAACACATAATTAAGCATACTTCATTAAATTGTTATCCTTATACCTCTCCTAGCAACTATTAATCGTAGGTTAACGATAATGTAGCCCCCCTGCTCCCGCCGACTCGAACCCGACATCGAGGGTGATGTCCGAGCTCGTGTCCGCGGAAGCGGCGTGCTAGAGCGGTCAGTCAATGACGGTCGGTACAAAATTTCATTCATTTTTGTTGTGTACACCGATCGACAAATAGTACAAGCAAAAGCAGAAAGCAATTACCGATCGGCCAGAATTATTACATTCATTAAATCAATCAATTAGTACATTGCCCATTGGGCCCATTATACAGAATTTTAAACAATAACAACCAAGTACAACGACAGACACAACTGATCCCGACCTCTAACTTTCTCTAGCTTTCAGTAGGTATACTCCCGTTCGCCGGACGGGGTATTCTTCAGAGTCCTGAAAAATATTTGCAAATTTTGATGAGATTTGCGAACTCAATGAGAGACCATCATCGATGGCTCACTCAGTCATAGCACACAGTAATCAGTCATAACAATTCACAATATATCGGTCGGATCCATTCAATATCATGAAATCATTTACAATATGTCTATGCAGTGTGCATGCGACCCACTTTCCAGTTTTCTTACAGTGTTGTGACCGAGCGCATAAGCAGTGAACAGTATTCAGTGGACGCTTGGCGTCTAGGGAGTAGGACTCCCTTCGAGCTCGAGGCTCTTTTTCAGTATCAGTATCAGTGGCGACTCTGGTCACAACTGTTGTTATTATCCGTTTATGCAGTCATGTAATGCAATGCCACAGTCAAATATGTACAATCCCATCTTATCGATCGATTTCATCGATCGGTCAGTCACATTCTCATATTATCGATCGCATGTTCAAAACATATAAAGCACATATCGGTCGCATTGACCATCACAATACAGAATATGTTATCGGTCGCCTTGACCAATCACAGTACAGTATGCACATATCGGTCGCCTTGACCATTCACAGCACAGTATATGTTATCGGTCGCATTGACCATTCACAGCACAGTATACAATATACACATATCAATGTACATTTGATCGATCGATCAGATAACTGATCGATCGGATATTTCTCAAGGATAAACAATGATAAGAGCAGTCAGTAAAGAAAATTCCAAATAAACAAACAGTAACATAAGACCATCTCGGTCTACTCACAGTATGCTCCAGTTTAGCAACTGCTTTCCCGATCTGGGAACGCCTGACTGCGGCCG
>JAOTBA010000009.1:75807-104549 GCA_025629845.1 Erythroxylum squamatum | reverse complement strand
TACGCCTACACAAGGCCATTTAATGAAATTGTGTAGTTGCCATGTTTATGGACTTGCCAAACCATTATGATGTGTTATATGTTATGATTTATGCCAAGTTTTGATGCATTCATGATTTATGAACAAGTTGAAAAATGCATGAATTGTGATTTTGAGTATATGACAAGCATTTTAAAAGAACATATGTTTTATGACTCAAAAGGAAGTTTTCATGACAAAGGACTTTTGAACTGTTTTGCTTGTTATTTTGTTATAAGCTTGTTACCCACAGAGCTTCCCAGCTCACCCCCATTCTCCTTCCCCATCCTCAGGTGACAAGCAGGAAACAGAGGGAAAGCAAGTCAAGACATTATTTCGGTTTTGCATGTTTGTGGTTGTGTTTTTGGAATAATTGATGTAAATATAAAGCTGTAATTGCATTTTGAGCAATTGAATGATGTAATTTATGATTTTGCGAGATATTGTAATATGGCTTGGAAATGCCATTGGATTGTGTAGAATTCTTGATATATGATGTTAATGAAATATGGATTAGCATATGGATATGAATTGTGAACTGTGTATGATAATGTTAATGAAACATGGAATTGTGTATGGTTTGGATTATGAATTGGGTATACATGCCTATGATGAAGGTTGAGTATGAATGACTTAAGAATGGATTGATTATGAAATTGGAATGTGAATTATGTAAGGATGATGATGTTGAGCAAAATTGGGCATGCTTGAAGTCATTAATTTGAGTGTTGGGTTCATGATGTTTTTGAATAAATTGAAGTGATGATATGATGAATTCAAATTGGTAGTTGAATGGACAATAATGTGTTGCCTTAGTCAAGGAAGAAATGAAGTTGAGAAGAATTATAAGTTTTCATAAGGATAAGATTTTGTGAGCTGATTTAAGGGAAATTCTGACATGATTTAGAAAGAATTAGCGAGAATTGTCTTCTTGGAAGTTGTAGTTCGTCTGTATAGCTTTCCGACGCTATAAAGTTTGTAAATTTTGGACCTAGGAATCATGAGATATGAATGTTACAAGTTGGCATGTCGCTTAGGTTTTTATGTGATGACAGCTATGTTATTGATGGGAATTGTGGTTTGATGAATCAAATAAATTGAGATTTGAGGAATTTATGAGATTTGATTTGGTGTTTGAGTTGTTAGGAAGTGATTTTGCATTAGAATAAGTGAATTTGAGAAGTTTATAAGTGTTTATGATGTTAGGAAAGTGATAGGAAGCATGAAAGAGGTTTTGAGGACTTTGGGGGAGCCCCATGTCCATTTAACGGACCTTCTCGGGTCAAAAAGGACCCCTTGCCCAGTGTATGTCCGTTAAACGGACATGGGAGTCCGTTTAACGGACCTTCTCGGACGAAAATGGGCAGTTTGGCCAGTGTGTGTCCGTTAAACGGACATCCTCGGGTCAACTCTAGTAAATCGCGATTTTGACCAGTTTAGAGTCCGAATCTCGCTTTGAGGCCTCTAATACGAGTTGTAGATCTCGATGTCTTCTTTCCAACGGTTCAAAAACGAAAGCAATTGGACATTGGTAGAGAAAGTTATGGCAATCGCGCCAAAGTATGTTCAAATCGATTTAGGTCATGAACATGGTCTACTCTTTTGGGCTTAACTCCCTCATCCGACCTCCAATTGGGGTGATTCTTGGACCAATGGATTTCTAAGATATTATCTTTCTCTCCATAAAAATCTGTATCTTTTGGGGTTGAATTGAGAGAGTTTGCATTAAAGCAAGTAAGAGGTCGGTCGAGAGAGCATGTTTGGGATACGAACACTTTTTGGTATTTTGATGATATCTTGAGTTGTAGATCTTCAATTGAGGTGATTCTTACTTCAAATTAAATAAGAGACATAAAGCTATGATTTATATGAAGAAGTCAAATTGAAATTAAGGTTTTAAGTTTTCCCAATTCTATTCGCAAGTAGGAGAAATGAGGACAAGCAAGGTGATTAGTTAGCAAACGAGTTCAAGTATAGTGACTGTTTTGTATGGGCGCACCTTTGATCAATCTGTGAGTGAATGTTTGGAATGTTACGTGAATGAAAATGATTTGTTAATGGCATTAAGGGTTATAAGAATGAAAACAAAAATGATGGCTAATGAGGGTTAAATGTAAGAACCCTTCAAGGCAATATGCAAGCTCAAAGTTTCATGAGCAAGCAAGAAGGTTGGGTTTCGGAAACAGAGGCCAACATCATTAATAAGCAACCATAGATAAGCAGAGTACAGAAGAAAATAAAAGTTGTACTAGAATCTAAAAACACTAAATCAAAGTATGAAGCAACTATGAAATAAAAATAGAGAACAATACAAACAATATATATAATGACTGATTACTAGGATAAATATTGAGTTTAACATGCTAAAAAGAAATACAAAACGTAAGATGCATGTATGTTTATGTACCGAACTAATAACCTTAATGCAAACAAATACACAAGCACATAGAAAAGAGATTTAAGTCTCCTTATATAGCATTGTTAGGCTTCTATTTCAACCCATTTTTGGTGTAGGATAAAAGCCAATATAAGATTAATATAATTTATGTGGTATATAATTAAATAATAATAATTTTAAATATAAACAAAATTTAAAATTTTTAAATACAAAGAATTTGAATTTGAATTTGAATTCTTCAATAAATTTTTAAATAGTATTCATAATAAAAAGAAAATGCTACTAATTATGTGATTAATTTCAACCAAAATAAAATACTATTTTGTATTTTATACCAATACCATTGGTACAAAGATGTTAAATACTATGGATTAAATAATTCAATTTTATATATTGAATCTTAAGACATTGAAACAAAGTTATAGCTAAGCAACTCAAGTATGCATGTTACTAAAAATGGTGTGATATTGTTTGTTCATTTACTAAAACGGGAATTATCTAGTAATAGCATTTTAAAGACTTTATTATTTTAGAAACGTGATTTTCTGTTGTTTATTTTCTATTACAATGATCATCCCTATTTGAATCCAAATAACTTTACTATGTCATCTTCATCCTAAGTTTAATGACTACATGACATATTAAGATAACAACTGATGGGAGAGGATTAAGAAACTCAAAATTAAGCTAAGAACATTCACATATATGCAAGTTGAATCACTTCACAAATAAGGCTAAATCACTTCACAAGTAAGAATAAAATAATCTCAAATAAGGCTAAACACTATAAGAAGTAATTTGATACATTATACTTAATCATCAAATAAGGCTAAATCATCAAATAGGCTAACCCATTAACTCATTCTATGATACAAATCAACTTCAGCTTCACACTTGAACAAAATTTTCAAACAAGAGGCATTTCATCGAACACCTAATATGCATAAACAAATCATCCCAACTTCACAAGCAAATTTAAAACTAGAACCTTCTAACACTAACACAAGTATCTTAAATGTTCTTATCCATTTATAAATTACTCAAACATACAAAACAAAATACTCAAACATACTCAAAAAACTGAAACCAAACCCCGGTGAAACACTATACCTCCACGAGTTCGCAAATGGTGGGAGAAGAAACCCAGCTTCTGACGCACCACCAAACTCCTGCCAACGCTGACGACAACGCCCAACAACGCACCAGAGAAGAAATCAAAAATCAGAAGAGAAGAAGAAAGATGAAGTAGAGCCGACGGTGGAGTTGGGGGGGGGGGGAGGGGGGGAGGAACGTCGGGTGTGTTTTAACTTAACCAAAACGACGTCGTTTGGTTAATAACATTCACTCGCAACTAGACAACAACATATTTTTTTGGAGAGGTAGCGACGGAAAATGATGTCGTTTGGTTAATAACATTCACTCGCAACCAGACGACAACATATTTTTTTGGAGAGGTAGTGACGAAATTTTCCGCCGCTAACCACTCCATCGGAAAAGTCCAAAATTTAACCTTTCTGCCACAAATTCCTGCCTTTATTGTCGATGGTATTTTCCGTCGCTAAATTATATTTTCCATCAACTTTTCCGACGGGCAAAAAAACTGTCGCAAATTCCTTTTTTTCTTGTCATAATTTACCAACGCCCATATTTACCATCACAAATTGATTTCCCTCTCTATTTAGTGACAAATATTTCATCCGCCGCTAAACAGACTTTTTTCCCGTCAATATTGCTGACGCCAATTCTGTTTCCGTCACAAATTACAAACGGTTTAGATTCCATCGGTAATTTTTCACCGCTAATTCAAACTTTTCTTGTAGTGAGCCTTAAATTGTTCCCTTGTATTTACTTCCATAATGTTTGAAAGGCTCCCTATACTTCCTGTAGACAATGCATTGGCTGATTAGCCCACTTGAATCTGTAGATTGTGAATGAAAAAGGCATTATTCTTTATTATTTCATTGAATTTCTCTTTTATCCTCTTATAGGTCTCATATTGCCTCATGAACTTGGAATTCAACATGTCCATTAACTTATACATATGTAGTTCCATTGAACCAAACTTGTCTTTCTAAAATCTTTGTGGGCTTTAAGTTTTCACTTGAGTTATTGCATTCTTAGACCAAGAGAAATTTAGGTGGTTCTGCCACCCAAGATTATATGTATTCAAGTAAGGATTATTACCTTCCAAACCAAATTGTGCTTCAATGAAGTTAATCTGCTGCATGTTGTTCATTTCTACTAGGAAGCAATCGGTTGTGATATGGTTCTCTTATCTGCATAGCTCACATCCGTGCTAAATTGATTTGAGTGGAGGGAAAGAGGTGGCTTTCAAGCTGTTCAATTGCTTGGTTTGGTTGGTGATCTCAACTTACATTTCTGTCACTAAATCTACAACAATCATTCATTTTGGATCCCGAAAGGTTGACTGTTATCTACTTTGTTCCGATGTTCAAGGATAGCCATTGTTCGCCATCTCTTCTAACAGATTAAATGTCGCTTCAACTATTTTCCTCATTAATAAGCCACCAGCTACTGCATCAATGGTGCCTTGCGTGGGTGGATTAACTCTGTTGTAAAACATTTACAAGAGGAACTCTTTTGGCAAGTTATGATGCAAAGAACTCCTTTGTAACTCCTTAAATCGCTCCCATGATTCATATAATGACTCCCCTCTGTTTTACTGGAAATTTGTAATTTCCTTTATGAGCCTAGCTGCCTTTGTTGAAGGGAGGTACTTAGCCAAAAAAGGCTTGCAGCAGCTACTCCTATGTTGTGATGTTCACTGGGTTAAGTGAATGAAACCATGCCTTGGCTTTATCCTTGAGTGCAAAGGGGAAGAGCCTCATCTTGAATGCATCTTACAACAACCTATTATATCGAATTGTATCACAAATCTTAGAGAAATTAGACAATTGAGCATTGGGTCATCATTGACCAAGCCGTGAAATTATACATTGGTTTGTAGTATGTTCAACAATTTTGGTTTAATTTCTAGGTTATTCACTTGCACCGGTAGTCGTATAATTCCTTGATGGTTGGCATTGAAACCTAGCCTCATGAGGTCCATAAAGGTCCTTTGCTACTCTCCTTGGTTTCTTTCATCCACCATCATTCTTTTTTTGGCTTCTTACTAAGTATAAGCATAACAATTATCACAAACATTCATAGATGTATTGAATTCAACAAGAATAAAGATGAACAAAAAAAATCAAGAATAATCCCTTATATGGAATTAGAAATCCATAATCATGTTAAACGTATTAGAAATCCAAATAAACATTTAAAACAATGAAAGAAATAAAGGGAAAAGAAAGAAAAACTAGTTGGAGTCTTGATTTGGAAATATGAAATTCTCTAAAGCTCTCTTAATGTTTCCTTTTAATCTTCTTTTGATCGTGGCTGTTGCTTTTTTTGTGTAGTTCTTAAGGCTTCTAGGTTTCTTTCTAGAGTTTCCTCACTTAATTTTGTTACAAAATAGTGCCGAAAAATCAAAAGTATAAAAATACTCGCGAGTTGGAAAAGTTGAAATTTGCTGGAATTTGCTCTTTGTTACATCTGTCATGATCTTTCATGCTTCCAATTATTCTCTTTTCTTCAATTTCTTATTTCCATCAACTTAAACACCTCTTGAAACATAAAATTAAGGTCAAATTCTTGCTCTAAACTAATCAAATAGTTAAAACACATATAAACATGAACAAGAACACTATTCTAAACATATGATAATCATCTAAGAAAACACTTAAAAACAAACTTAAACACCTAGAAAAAAACATACTATAATCTACACCTATCAATAATGCATCTAACTGTGGCCATTAAATGTTTTGTCTGATACAATTAAACATACATGTTTCAATATATTTTTAATTTAAATTTTGAAGTAAAAATGTGAAGCATACAGTTTGATACATGACTATTCTATTGTCTTATTGTAATTATGCAATGTAGCTATAGTTAGCACTGGTGACATGGGTCGATCTAATAAGGATTGATAGTTAACTATCCACTACCAAAAAACTTAATGAGTTATACCTACCTTTGTCGATGGATGAATAAAGAAAATAAAATAAAAAACAAAATCTAAATACTAACTCAAAACAATAATTAAGAATGTACCAAATTATGAATAACTAGATTTAGGCTAGATTCTTATAGGACTTAACTATATTCCCTTTCACCTTTGATTAATGAATTATTATGTCTTCTTGGACCAGTAAGATTTCCTAACTTAGACTATATTCTCTCTCATGACATATAATTTTTATTTAGAGTTTAATCAACTGAAATCTCTTTTAAATCTTAATTATTTTAGTAGGAAAAATCATTAAAAACATTTAGCCCTGGTGATTTGTTAGGATTGAGGCTAAAGAGCACATATTTGATTTCTTGATAGGAAAAAATCATACAAAGTCTATCTTTTATGGTCTGATCAAGAGAAGAGGGAATAAAAGATGTCATTTCCTCCTCAAAAGAAGCAGTGGGAGAGGATTGTTCCAATAATTTTTTGAAATAGTTAAAGGCTATAGTCCTAATCTTTGTTTGATCTCTATAGAGTTTTCCATCAGAGTCCAACAAGGTTAATACTCTAAGGTTATTCCTTCTAGCCAAAATAGAGTTAAAGAAAAATTTTGAGATTTCATCACCTTTAGAGCCAATTGACTCTATCCCTTCACTTAAGAAAGGAATTATGCACTAAAAAGCAAGAGTCTATTTACTCAAAGATTGGGTTTCAAAGGCTCCTAAATTTAGGTTAAGTGGGTCCTGATGGTAACTATTTTGAGCTCGTATTAAATCCTCTTTTATCATTTCTGAGGTTAATCTCAGTGTTGGGACATATATTCTTGATGAGAATTTTAATCCCTTCTTTAATTACTTGGAGTTTTCAAACAAATATCTCAAAGCATTAATATATTTATTGAATTCAACAAGAATAAGGTTAAACAAAACAGTTTAAGAACAATCCCTAATATGGATATAGAAACTCATAATTATGTTTAACATCTTACGAATCCAAATCAACATCCAAGGCAATGAAATATAAGAAGAGAAAAGTAAAAAAAAACATTTTTGTGTCTTGATCTGGAATTCTGAAAAAACTAGAGTTATTCTTGATGTCTCCACTTTGATCTCTTTAATTCTTATATGCAACCCCTTTTAGGTGTTTTTCTTTGCCTTAAATAATTCTTGAGGCTTTTAGGTTCTTTCCAGGGTTTCTCCATTTAATTTGCTTCCAAAAATAGCCCTGAAGCATCAATAATACAAAATTTTACGTGCTTGAAAACACTTTGCACAATCATGACAAAGCTCATCCCACGCACAAGATGCTTATGCATGATAGTGCAATTTGCACACTCATGTATCTTCCTATTCTTCAAATTGTTCATCTTTTCTTCAATTTCATGTTTTCACTCACTAACAAACACATCAAATAACCCTTGAAACATAAAATTAAGATTAAATCTTCCTCTAAAACAATAAAACAATTAAAACACATACAACCATTAACAAGAGCGCAATTCTATGTCCTAATCATATGATTATAATATAAGAAAACACTTTAAAACACACTTAAACCTCTAGAAAACATATTATAATATACACCTATCAACATCCCCACACATAAATATTTGCTTGTCCCCAAGAAAAACTAAACCCTTAAAGCAAAACAAAACATATAAACATATAAACACAGAATCATGGTACAATGACATCAAATCTCATTGAATTAACTTAAGCTCAAATATCAACCGTTTTAAAAGTGTCAACACACTAACTTATTCCTGTTATGTTTAAGTGCTTTGATTTGAATATACATATCAATCAAAATATTGACATCGTATTCATGTACCTATGGCACTTCTAAGCATGCACTTGTTATTATTCATCAATTTAAAAGGTAAACCATCCCTAAATAATCCTTCAAGAAAAGTATTGCTATTTTTAAAAGATCAATAGGTTTAATTTTATTATAAGCTCCATCTTTTTAGATTTTCTTTAATGATCACCTTGTCTTTTGACGTGAAGGCAAACACCTTCTCATGAATGTCTCTCGGTTATTAAACTATGTTAAATTTTTTATTTAGCTTGGTAGGAGTGTCATTCTAGCCTTTTGACAAGCTATATAACTATCAACTAGCTACCATCTCTATTCTTAACCCAAGTTTCTTAAAACATTCCATATTTGTGTTGTCCAAAGGACCCTCTAGGCTCTTATTATTTCCTTCCATTTTTGAAGACTGTCTCCCATCCTTCCTCTTCCTCCTCAGATTCCACACTTGATGAGACTTATTGGTGTTGTTGTGCAAAACTTGAACTTGCTTGTCCTGTCCTATCCTGCGTTTAACTTTTAATTTTGAATCAATATCTTAGGGTTCCATAGCATGGCACTCCAAAATCTCAGCTCGCCTTAAATGCGCATGATTTAAATGCTCAAGAAAAACAGGGGTTAAGTCATCAACATTAACACCATACAGTTAAGCCAGAGGGTTAATAAGAAAACCCATGCCTATATAGCTAATTATTAAGTGAAGTAACTATCGTTTGAAAAAGATGAGTGGATGTACAAACTTGAATATTATGATCCATGCACCAAAGAAGAAATAAATCTTTTTTTAGAGCATTTGTTAATTTGACTTTTTTCAAAAATAAAATGACATACGAATTTATGTAGTAATATGTACTCAGGATTCTTAATAACATTATTAGGTGCATTGTGTGGATTAAACACGTCCAACATCGTTAATTTTTTCCCAATATTTTATAACATTGAAATTTTTGTGTCCTTCAAAAATTTTCGATTTTAGAAAACTAAATATTTCCTCCATGACGTCATATCCAAATTATAAGGTGTTCCACACAATTAAAACCAAAAGTTATCTAATTTACCTAACTCATTGGATAAAGTAACGTAAAATTCAAAGGTTAATTCTTCATATATAGCACAATCAAAATGTATAAATTTGTCGTATTGAATTCTTAACACTCAAAGTCTCACTTTTCCTTTCAAAAATAGGTTCTCTAAAATTGAAAAATCAAAATAATTAGGAGACGTAATTAGTTTAGAACAAAGGTTATTGAATTTCTTACCTTATTTTTGCGAGAATATAAGAAAAGGAGCTCTAAAATCCTTGGCTAAGTCATGTGCATCATTACCTCACACCTTCACTTTTCCTTTATGATTTTTGACTCTTAGAGACATGATTGATAGTTATTGTTAAGCCTAGATAATTCAATAGACATTGATTTGTAACCTTGAGATTAAGGAGTACTAACTAGCATAATAAGTATCTATTGTTTATATCAATATATGGCTCTAGTATATATTTATAGATAAACCAAACACCTTGTTAAACAAATTAGAGAATTCAAAAGAGTCTTAATTGAGTTTAATTTCACTTTGTAAAGCAAAAACAAATTATCTGTAAAAGATAAGATGAATGTTTACAAAGACTTGAATTTGTTATGATAGATAAACTTCATTTCTTGCTTAATGTGATGACCTGTCAATCTTATTAATACTTCAATACAAAGAATGAAAGGATAAGGAGATATAGGATCACCTTACCTTAAACATCTAGCCCCTTTAATCAACTTGATTGGGCTCCTTATTGACTAGTTTGTTATACAATTTTGTACATATTCGTTGCTGAATCCACTTGATAAATTGCTTGGGAAGCTTAAAATCTTCTAATGCATGATAAATGAAGCTCCGATTGATATAATCAAAAGCTTTGTGGAATTCAATCTTCATCACATAGTTTTTTGGGGTTTATTCCTTGTGGTAATTCTAATAGTTCTTATGGCAAAAGGATGTTACCTCTAATTTTCATACCATGAATGAATTCACCTTGACAAGGAATAACAATAAAGCTCAATGCAATTTTCAACCTAGAAACTAATAGCTTAGAAATGATCTTGTATATGATTTAACAAAATGGAATTGGCACATAATCATTCTATGAAGAACGGGTAAGAACCTTTAGTAGCAAGCTATATTTAACTCTTTTAGTTTCTTTCCATTTAAAAGAAGAATCAAAATTGTCATTAGAGACTTAATCTCTATCTAAGTGCTAAGAGTTCTACAAGAAGAAATCAATAAAGCTATTTGTTCTATGAACTATATTTAGGTTTAAGGAATACATTTCCTTCTTAATATCATCCAAGTTGAATGGTCTAATGAGGAATTTAGGCTGCTCTCTTATAACTAATCGAGGAATGAAAGAACTTAGTACTTGCACAGAAGAGGAGCAATTATCAATGGAAAAGCCTAATGAACTATTGAAATTTCATTATAAAAAACTTTGTCCCCTTATTTGATTCATTGAATCCTTGATGTTTGTTCCAATAATTAATTATAAGCTTCTAAAGCTTGAATATAGTTACAGAGAGTTAGCTTTTCTAGAGTCTTTTTCATCTCTTCACTAGGGTTATTGTATAACTTATTTTGCTCCTGAAGTAGGTTAGTTCTTGTATTACTAATTGCAATAACAATGTTATATTCCTTTCTTCATTTCTTCCTCATATCCTTCTATCTTTTCAAGATAATTATTAAACATAAAGTGAACCCTCCTTATCAACTGTTTTAAGAGGCAATAGAGATTAAACAAGGCCCTATCTAACTTTTTCCTTACCAACCATCAACATTCTCCTTATAATGACTTGTCACTTTCTCCAATGTATTCTTGCAATTTCAATAAGATTCAAATGTTAAGAAGTGTTTCAAACCACTCTTCCCTCCATCATAAAGCCCCCTAATCAATAACAAGTTTCAAACTCATCATTGTGTCATTTTGGGTAAGCTTTAAGTTTTCAATTTTAGGTTGTTTTCATAATTTTGTAATCTTTATTGAAATTATTCATTTCTTATATCAAAATGTATCTTGTCTTACATGTTTATGACCTCAATTTAATGAGTAAGACAAAACAAATTCACTGTACTCTTTATTTAAAGGGAAAGAGAAACCCTCCGTACAATATTTTCTTTTCCACCTGTGGAGGTGGAGAGGATTCCCGACGATCGTCTTGCTTTGTCACCATTCAAGAGGATCCCCTTGTAATTATTGCTCAAGGCTAAAGGCAACCCTCGTAATGTCTATTCAAATAACTTAAGTTAGGGCTCAGTATATATATGTTGTTCAACCTGCTTACGCAATCTCTGACATCAGGCCTATTAGAAAGTCCGTAGTATGCTAAAAGTTCCTCCTACAACTTAATTTCGATCTATTTATACCCAAAATCACTTCAAGTGGTAGTTAAGATCAATTAGTCGATCTCCCATTATCAGATCAGATAGCCAATTCCTATTTGACTAGGGCGTTGGCCAGTTACATCCTTAACTAAGTTGGAAGTATAGAAATACCTTATTTTGATAAACACTTTGATTCAAATATTTTCCCAAGTTTGTTTATAAAAGGATTTATACATATAAAAGATTGTACAATACAATGATTGAGCCTCCACTTTGTTTAAATATAAACGAAAACTTACAATGATGATTGTTACGCACGGAATGACTTTATTTTTTCTCCTGAATTATTTTTACTTTGCTCGACTCATTCTAATCTTAAATCACTTAACTCACTTGATCTTTGATATTTTACTTGAATCTTGCAAATTTACTTACTAAAGATAAAAATATATATATTAATAATAACATCTTTTGTTGTTTAGAATCTCATTTAGTTAAGTAGATTGTTAATTTTTAGCTTATGCATGAATGGATTCACTTACTTTGTTCAATTTAGAATGAATTTGACAAACTTCCACTTTTTGGTTAAAGTTTTCATTATTGCTGAATTTTTTGTAATTAAAGATTAGTTTTGAGATTGATGAATGCGTCATGGAATTAGTTGGTTGTTTAATGTTCATATTGGAAAGTGCCTATTTAATGTATATGCTGTGTTGTTATTATTATTATCTTTGATCACTAAATCAAATTCTTAATAACTCCTCAAAACTCACACTCCATCACTTTCATCTTCTCCAACTCCTAACTAAAGGAATGCCTATTTTGGTGCAAAGTCACCCCAGTTTAGACCTTTACTTTGCAAGACATGGAGTTTCTACAAATGTTCATTTATAACACCGTAATATGAGGTATAATATGAGAAACCCTTAAAAAGTCACTTGTACAATGACATCAAGACTATTTACTCTGCATATTTTCAGTCACATACAAGGTTTCTTAACCGAGCATTTCCGTAAGTTTTCGAATGTTTTTGTGTTACATATGACTACTTTATTTCCATGCTTATTGCAGTCCCACTCTTACACATAAAACAACAGTTCATTACGGTTATATGACAATGGCATCATACAAAATCAATTTCTTTTAGCATTTTCCCTCAAGCATCTGGGTAAAGATTTATGCACCATAACGAGAAAGGACCTCCTCTACATGCAGACAGCTTTTCCGGACCAATTCGAGACTTCAAAATCTACCATGACGTTATGGGAATAAGCACTTCTATTCATCTATTCCCCAGAGCTTTACAATACTACAAGGGAAACTCCTTCTGTAAAAGGTCTAGGTTTCGAGAATCACAAGATTCCAGCATGTCATTCCTTGAAGCACAGCTGCAATAAGTAGAAGAGATCATGTCACTCAACAGTACAGTGAATGTTAGTACTTCTCATAATTCGACCCACATACCTTAAAGAAATTCTTAAATATTGCCAAGCATTATCAGCCTTGGGATTCATCGAGAGTGCCCGGACATAGTAGCGGATTGACTCTTCATACATACCCTTGAACAAAAGGTTTTGATTTTATAAACAGCTGGTTAGTCATATCATAACAATAGATGTTGCTCATAAATGTAATTTCATGTACAAAAGGTATTGACTAGCATTTGTAAAAGCATTCAGCTAAATATTTATGGTCCACCAAGCGGAAGTAATACCTGGTTGGCATAACTAATTCCCATGTTTGCCCAAGCACGAACGTAGTTGGGTTTCAAATCAAGTGCCTAGAAAACCAAACGAGTTTAATGCACAATTAAGAAAATAATACAAAAATGCTAGCCAGTTTATCAAAGATCATTAGGAAATTTTAGATTTCATCAAAGCCATACTAAATTTTCACATTGCACCAGAAAAGCAAAAAAGGGAAATCTGCACATTAGATGATGGAAATATCAAGTTATTCACACCCTAAATAACCAAAACCATAAATAGATAAATTCATTCTGTTTACTAATAGCAACTAGAGCTGTCGAAGGGCCTGTAGGCAAGCTGCAATGAGCCAGAAAAAAGGCTAGGTTTCACTAAACGCAGAAATTTCCCCACTAAAGGAATGGTGGACAAAACACAGTGACGATTATACAAGGAAGGTTATGGAATGGAGATTACACAGGTTAAAGGAGTAACATATTATGAATTGAAATTCCATTACATTAAAAACTTTATCTACAATCAAACACCAGAATCAACGATGTAGGGCAAATTTGATTTCATTACTTTTCTTATTACATGGTACCAAAGACCATTTTAAGGGTAGAGAAAACACAGATTCCGTTGCAAATTGCTTGATCATTTAAGGAAACAAGACGTGGAAGAACATATGTAAAAGCAAAGCCTCCCCTGTGACTCCGCAAAGTTCAATATGTTACCACGGACATGCAAAAAGCACTTATAATCAACTAAGAAAGCATTCATAAAACTAAATATTAGTTCTTTTTTTTCATTATGAGAGCTACTTGTATATAACAACACAGTAAAAAATTTTAAGGCCAGCCATTAAAGAACCACTAAGGTCCCCACAGAACAAATTCTACAACCCACTGACTGCTATGTTTTTCTCTTTCGCATTGCAACTTGTTCCTGACAGCAATAACTGTCATATCAACCAGGGGCGGATCCAGAAAAATTTTTAAGTGGGGGCAAAATTTTAATGGGGACAAAATTTTATTTTCAGTGGGGGCAAAATTTTAATTATAGCAAAATTTTATTTTTTTTATACCATCAAAATTTAAAATAATAATTTTTACAAGTAAAATCTTTTGGAGCTAGTGGGGGCAAGTGCCCCCACTTGCCCCCACTGTGGCTCCGCCACTGATATCAACATAGTTACAGAAAAAGTTTGACTATTTGAAGAAGCCCAGCTAAACCTCCCATGCTCCAAGGCAGAAAAAGGATAAAAGAAGAAAATTGAAAAGCTACTAAATAAGCAACCGCATAAACCTACAATGGAAAAGCTTCATATGGACCAATAGTAATTTGAACTGCTAACATTTTTCATTTCTCAAGTACGCTGCCAGCATTTTTCAGATATATGGAACACAATTCAAATCAATATGAGTCCATAATAATTCAAACCAATACGAGTCCATAATAATTCAAATACATACCTGCTGGTAAGCTAATATTGCATCAGCACTTTGAACACTGTTGGCTTGTGTTGCACCAAGCTTGTTCCAGAGGGAGTAATCTTGTGGCTTGAGTTTCAAAGCTGTCTCAAATGCAGTGATGGCTTTATCATAGTTCCTGGACAAATTGTACAGTACACCTAAAACTACATGCACATCAGCATCTTCAGGTGACATTTCAGCTGCCTCATTAAATATTCGAGCAACCTGCCACAAGTAAATAAATATTACATTGGATGACCACTTCGGCTAATATATGACCTGAGAGAAAATAAGAACCCAAGGTGAGAACAAAATATAATGACTTTTCATGCAAACTCCATACAGCATACAATCATCATCTTAAAAGACCTGTCTTAAGGGAATCAATACAGGCTATTATCAAATTCTGCAGAAGATTCCATAGTAGATCCCATGGGAGATTGGAAGTGGGTGAATTGGATAAATTGTGTTCACCACATAAAAACCTAGAACCCCTTAAAGACTTGGCTAAGTTCGATCTGCAAAAATTATGAACTAAGTTCTCAAGTTACAGTATTATCTCCAATAAAGTGACAGATGTGGCAAATTGGATAAAAGACAAAATATAGTAATGTCTAATTATCCCAAATCAAACTAATAGCCACTGTGGAACTCGCCTAAGCTAATAAATGCCAATGTCCATCAAAAAGATGGTGCATAGCAGCTTATATGTCCCAACAAATATGACTCTGTCCTCAACCTGTACACTAGAACGAGTTACCGCTCACTCCCTAACTTTTTCACAACAAAAGTTTTCTCTGACCAATGCACCATAATTTGCAGTGGAAACCTATCAAACTTGAGTTAGCATATTTTTTATCTAAACAGATTGGCATATCAATATATACCCAGGAGCCTCTTTGATGTACCACACAATGAAAGATGCCTCTTCATACATGGAGAAGACAAACTTACACGGGAACCAGAAAGGTGACTATCAGGTCCGTAAAAGTACAATATAAGACTAGCTCACACAATAATCAGAAAGATGACAACAAGTCCTGTAAGCATAAGTTATAAAGGCTTGCCAACCAATCTCTAGCAACTAGTTGGATAAAAAACAACGCCACTAATTAGATACAAGATTGATGATAAGATCATCATAAACAAATGTTACAAGTGATCTTTCAACTTAGACAGATCAATCGAGTCACCATAATCATCATAAACAAATGTTACAAGGGATCTTTCAACTTAGAAATATCAATCGAGTCATCTACGATAAGTATGTCACCATCCAAATAAACTATCATGAGAAATTCCATATGTAGAATGCAAAATGATGTCATCTATAGAACTGAACTCCTACACTGTTGTATTTAATCTCACAAGTCATGGGTGATCAAATCTCTTAAGCCTGTGTAATGAATTTATCAGTATACAAACATAGTTCGACTCCCCATAAAACAAAATCCCAGAACTTGCCCCACATAAACCTACTCTTAAAATTCACCAAGGAGAAATATATCTGTAATATCAAGTGATCTAATGTCCAACTAAAAGGGATATCAAGTTAAATGCGGCCAGATCCAACAGGGTAATAGAAGTCATGCCACAGGTAGAGCACTCCCAGGAAATGTCATAACTTGAACAACACCTAGCACAATTTCCACTTCTTAACAATTTCCACTTCTTAGAGCATAAGGTCATCAAGTATATGTCCAAAACCCCATCTGGGATAAGGAATAGAGTAGAAAAATCAAAGGGAAATTAAGTGTGCTGAGGCTAGAAGAACTGACAAAATCACTAAAAGGAGAAGAACAACAGAATCGAACAAAAAGAGAAGAAAAACACTGAATGAAAGAAAAAGATAAAGAGGTAAGCTCAATGCAGATAATCTGTCGGAGCTATGTAGAATAACACAAATATATCTCTAGGGTCTGAAATACCCAAGAATAGAAACCTTCTCTTATTTTTGTGGAAGTAATCTAATGTCAAGACGATGAAGATTAAAGACTTCACTTTTCATAAACTGTCTAATTTATTTATGTTTCTTATATTTATTTGGTAACTTGAATAAATTATTTCAAAATAATCCTAAAATTAGAAAATCTCTATGAAGAAGTTTGATTCCACTTTAGGGGTAGAGGTTATCTATTTTATTTATATTTTATTCTTTTGTTTATCTGATAGTTTTAGTATTTGAGTTCAAATTAACATCTATTTTCAAATTAACATCTATAATTAATTAATCTATACAGAGTTAAAGTTTTTCTTAATGGAAAAAATGTCAAAATAGAATTATGATTAGATTACGGTAGATTACTAAAGCCTCTTTATATTTGAAGTCCGTTAAGCTTGGAGGAGCTTGATAATTAGTAATAAATTCTAAGATTCGCATACCTAAGAATGTGAAGCTTTCTTTTCTCTCTGTCTCATCAACACATTTTACAACATGGACTACATAGGTATTCCTTCAACTCTTTACATATTCTGTAGAATAGTAAGGCCTCCTCCAAACAAATATACTTTGCGATAAGGAATCATATTCTAACTTTCAGCAAACAGCTGTTCAAAAACAAGATGAAGCATATCTGATCATGCTACTTAAAGAAAACAAACTTCATCTACTATTTAAGAAAATTAAGCTAGCTGGAACTATTCAATTTTCCACAAGGATATGTTTACAAACAATGTTACTTTGGTGGTCTATGGCAGTCAGAAAAATCAGTAAGGGGTATAATGATACTCACATCAGCATAATACAAAGAATCGGAAAGCCCGGGAGGTGCAAGTGTTCTATACTTTGGGTGATTGCGTAACCATCCATATAAATATTTCAATGCAGCTGCCTGTTCCAACTCTGCAATTTTAATGAGAAGTTATATTTTCATAACTGCCAAATTGAAATCAAACTCAAAAACTTTTGACACCAAAGACTTCGATTACACAATTGTGATGAAGCTCTCATGTAACGAATATTTTCATTTAAAACTTTGTGGCGCATATCTTAAAGCTGTGGAAACAACAGTAAATGCCAGTCAACCAGAATTACTAGCAATTACTAACCATTAGTGTGACTCACACCAAGAGCAAGAAGCACTTCTAGATTTGCAGGATCAGCCTCCTGTGCACGCATCATTGCAGCAATAGCCTGTAAATCTCAGTTAAATGAAATTAGAACCTCACACAAAACAATATCTCAAATTTGTTATTCAACAGAAAATTCTAATTTGACCTCCTCTTGATTATGAAATGATCTGAAAACTTAATTCTCAAAGCTATGATCATGATAGAACTAGTATTTCAAATTACAAGTAATGGCTTCAATGTTAGTACTCAAACAGACTATTAAGTTTTGAAAAGAACATGATATATATGTTAGTTGAAAGCATGAACATCCAGATATTTAAGCAATAGGGAAGAACAAGAGGATCACATCAAAGAGAGGGTTTATAAGCTTCAGTAGGAACGGTTTGTTTATAGAACAATATTCTAGCAATAAGAAGGTATTAGAAAATCATAAGTTTTCTACATGCAAAGGATTTTACTGGAGAAGAAGCTTAAAAATCTGCCGGTCTCTAGATGTGAATAATAATTACTAGGATACCAAGGGATAGAAAGCAGAAGCATAATGCCAACAGATTGGAAACTTAAAGAAGCTTGCGAGAACATGTGATAACACCAAATCCAAAACTAGAAGCAGCTTTGTGAAACAACTGGAAGCGACTGATCCTCCACGAATTTCTTAAACGGAAAATAGAATAGATTAGATTGCATATCTCAATCTAATAATTCAACTCGAAAATTAGAATAACCTGTTGATCATCATCATTCTCCGCATGTGCAATTCCAAGTAACCTCCAACCTTCTGCATTCTCAGGGTTTTGCATAACTTCAGCCTCTAAAGCAAGCACTGCTTCACTCAAAAGGCCCTTTCGGAATAGTTCTTGTCCTTCTTTTAATGGATTTTGGTGACCAACATAAGGATTCATGTCAGAGAACACATAGACACCTCTTGAAGCATCTGATTGTTGTCTGCTAGCTGCTTGCTCATTTAGGTACCTTTAAATTGTTCTGAAGAGTGTCAGTGAAAAGGGAATGTACATATTGACCAAAAAAAAGGGAAACATACATGCATAACAAGAGAAAAATTGCAAGATGAAAATTCCCCTTGACCATTGAACACAATAATATCACCAAAGATGGATGCCAAACAAAAAGTTTAAAAATGAATAAAAAAGGACAGATTGCACAACCACAAGTCTTAATTTGGTGGGATGAAGGGTGGGAGCTGGTGTGACATTTTTTATGTTACTGTTTGTCATGAACAGTGACAGAAGACACAGCTTTGTCATATTTATTAAAAAAAATTTATGCAAATTTTTCCCTATTAGATAGGAATTGAAAATTAAGTTTTATATTGTCCTAGTTTATTCAGGGCTTAAGTCTTCTATTTTATCCATTTACTCTTAGGAAGAGGATCCCAAGAAACTTTCTATATATATGTAATCAACCTTTCAACGAATGAAGGCTGATTTTTCTACAAAATTGGTATTTTCTTCTCCTAAAAATGATGTTTTCATCCTACGAACAATGCTACTTTCATAATCCTGTGAGTCATTCTTATAAATATTCATTTTTTGTTTTCTTTATCAGAGCTGCCTGCAATAATCTGATAGTCCAACAAACCTAGCCTAAAATTTCAGCAACCTATACATTTACTTCATCCCTGAAATTTGAATTCTAGCAAGCCTAAGGACAATTCTTTCGACCATCCTACATAATGAAATCTCATGACAATTTTGAACCTCAACACTAGCAATTACAAATGCATTTTACATTTGAGGAAAACATGTCAAATGCAGTTTTAGCAATGGCATATGACTAAAAGAAAGATGATAAAACCGGAAGGAGGATCAAAATACTTCATAGTAAGTACTGTAACTGATCCAATTACCCAAACAAGTCATCCACAAGACAGAAGCTGAGGTTACAAACAAGTACCAAAAGTCAAGAAAGGTCAATCCTAGGATTGCATGGTTGAGTAGATTTTAGGGGCAGTCGAAATGCACAAGGTTCTTACACGCTTCTCAACAACTTGTTTCTTACAAGTATATCTTAGAAACTAATTTCTAAATGTTATTTCCAATTTATCAATCTTAAAAATTGTTAACTCTACGTACTCATCATATGCATTTGCCCAATTATCAGTCGAACTCTCCCCTAGTGCCCCTTCAACTTGCTGCCCAAATTCGTCCACCCAGTCATTCACATGCAATTTTGAAAACTCGTTTATCCATTGATCATCAGCTGGTCTACTTTGGTCTCCAGAAGTGAACTCCTTCACCCATTGATCAGGCCTATGAGAAAGCTGAGGAAAAAAATATCAGAAAATTAAATATTAAAGAAAGTATCAAGAACATGCGAAAAAGAGAAGATAACTGTTGTTCTTATTTAAATCTTCTTATCGTCCTTAATCAAACTTTTCACACTTTCCTAGTTCATTTCCCTTAATCAAACTTTTCACACTTTCCTATGTCATTTCCCTACCCAAGCTACCACCCAAACCTTCTCAAATCAGAGAAGAATGAGAGAATCGAAATTAATATCTACAGCATTTATCAGATTTAACATGGTGTGCCACGTACAATTTCTGAGAACTATCCACACAATTTCTATAACAGAAACAATCTTTGTAATTATATTGAACAAAGCAATGTAACAAAGTATAACTTTGAACTAGGACTTTGAACAAGTGATAAATTCAAGGCTTTCTATGAGCAAGATAAAAAATTTAAGTAAAAAGTTGTTTTATTTTTTAGGAAATTCGTAACTTGCCTCATCGTGTACATATTCATCTGCCCAGGAACTCCCACCGTACTGTTGTTGATACTGGGTTGTCCAATCCCCATTTGCAGACAATGTTGCTGGCTTGACTTGATTATCATCAATAATAAGTTCACCACGACTCATCTTTGACACAAACTGAAGAAACTTTGAATTCTATGCACCCCACACCATTCATATAGCAACCATGCAAAGAAAAACCAAACATATTGAATGTTTGTATGATGCAAAGAAAAATAGAGTGCTCATGTAACATGCAGGAAATAGTAACCTGCAGCCAGCATCAATTTCCATGATGTATCTTTGCTCATCACTTGTTTTATAAACCAGGTAAAATGATTAACGATAATCCAATTTCCAGTCATCCAACTACCTGCATTTTTCTAATAAAGTATTGTTTATATTTCGTAGCTTAGTCGTAGCATTCTTAAAACAAATTACTCAATCCCTTTCCATCAACTTAATTTCTGCCAATTCTCCTACTAGTCACATGTTCTTAATAGTCCTTTTGACATTTAGTAGAGCAATAAAATTTCTTATTTTGATTAACTCTTAGATTACTACATTGATATTCATCTTTGTTGCGATCATATTGCAGAAATATATGAATAATATTATATTGTTTTGAAAGGCACTTTCCAATGCAAATGTTATCGTTAGATTAAAATCCAAGGATTTGAGAAAATCCTCATATCAAAAACCCCTTAATTTTTTCTCTAGGAAGCTATTACAATAAGTCCCCAGAAAGACTATACATAAATATACATACATACATACATAGATATAGACATGCGCACACACACACAGAGGCACATATGTATATATGTATGTATGTATATAACCACACATACATACATACAGAAATATATATTGTTACAGAATATAGCAGTTACATAATTATAGAAATTATATAGTTAATATAAATATCATAGTTATAGGGATTTAGCATGATTATAGGGATTATTTTCCTAGTTGATTCCTGTACAAATACCTGTAGTATTATTCCAAGTAAAATATAGAAAACTTCTTCTCATTCTTCTTATGGTATCAGAGCCTAGTCGTGTTTCTGGGTCTCTTCCTTAGTTTTTTGTCTTTCGTTTTCTGCCCTATCATAAGGTAGTATACCGACTGTGTGTGTGACACATTTTTTTACAGAATTTTTTTCACCTCCTCCTTCATAAGACACTACTGGTGCCAATCGACCATCCCCTAAAATCTGGTCGTCGGATCTTGAGCGCGTGATCCGCACGCACTGCCCAGTCCTAGAAGTCGTCTCCAAGAGCTAGCATGTGAGGGCACGTGAGCCACCGTCTTCTGAACTGATTTCTTCGTTTGGTGTCGCCTCCTCTTTCCCTGTCTGAATATCCTATCAGTTTCGGGATATTGCTGGTTTGTGTTGGTGTAGAAGACAACCGTAGCTCCCCTCTGCTTTTGAGTACTTCTGATTTTCATAGCTCCCTTCTGTTGTGTTGGTGTGGCTACTGAGATATTTCTGTGCTGTTGCTGAATATTTTTGATTTACGTAGTGGTATTTACGTAGTGGAGAAGCATCTTGTTCTAAACAGTATCCTCTTTTTTTGGTTTATGCCGTTTCTTTCCTCCTTTATCTGCTTAATATTGTCAATTGGAAAATGGCTGAGAGTAGTGATATGGGTGGAGATAAGAAGACTATTACTGAAATTACGCTGGGCTCATCCAAAATTACTGATAGGAAATTGATTGGAAGGAAAAATTATGCATAATAGAAAAGGACTATTCACAAATTTGTGGCTAGTTTAGATTTGGAAGATCATTTAACTAGCAATCCGCCTCCTACGATTGATGTTGTTGCTCGGAAGAAATAGTTAATGGAGGATTATAAATTGTTTAATCAAATCCAAAATACTCTAGACCCAACTGTTGATGTTGTGAATCATTGTGATAGTGTCAAAGACCTATGGGAATATCTGGAATTTTTGTATGCTTGCAAACAAGATTTTTCTCATGTTCATAAATTATTGTTAAAGATTTATTGAGAGGACAAAGATGTTGCTCCCTGTTTCAGTACTATTTTGAAGTAAAACATGCCTTTGAAGAAAAGCGAGCGATGTTTCCAATTGTTGCGGACATAAAGCAAATGCAAGAACAATAGGAGCAGATTGTGGTACAGTGTTTCTTAGCAGGGTTGAGTTCCGAATATGACGTGGCACGCACACAATTGTGAGACGCTTCCTTCCTTTACGAAAGCATATGCCCGTTTGCTTCGAGTTTGTAAAGACAAAGATGTGAAGAGATGTGACTTTTGATATGGTGACCAATGACTTAGCTGCATTAATGAGCAATGTTTCAAATAATAATCGCGGTGGCAATGGTGATAACAATAGTGGTTCTACTACTGGGAATAGTGGCACCCCTCGAACGTATAATTATTGTGGAGTCGAAGGGCATATCAAGAAGAATTGTTGGAAACTACACAATAAGCGTCCCACGTACTGGGGTAAGAATAATAACAGAAAATTTACAAATGTGGCTACTCAGGATAGCATCCTACCCCTTCCTCAGTCATCCTCGCCTTCTATCACGATTTCAGCGGATGAGTATGTCCGTTTAACCAATGCCTATCAACAAATTTCAGCCACTCGTGATTTGCAACAGCCATCTCCTGCAACATCAGCTTTGGCTAATATAGGTAACCCTGCTACCTATCTCTCCACCTCATCTCGAAGTTGTGTTATTGACTCAGGTGCTACTAATCATATGACTGGCAACATAAGTATTCTCTCTTATTTCAAATCTACTACTAATTTACCATGTGTTACTTTAGCCAATGGGTCTATCGCTTTTGTAATTGGGCATGGGATAGCAAACCCAACAAATTCTCTCCCATTATCCTTTGTTTTATGTTTATCACAATTCCCTTTTAACCTATTATTTATCAGCCAACTCACCAAAAGTCTCAACTGTTGTGTTGTTTTTTTATCCCAATTATTGTCTTTTTCAGGATCTTGGGACGAAGCAGATTATTGGTAAGGGGCGTCTAGTGAATGGTCTGTATGTTCTTGATTCAACTTCTAAGATAGTACTTCGATCGATTGCTTGCACAAACTCATCTTCCCTTTTGCAACTTCCTTGTCGTTTTGGTCATCCGTCTATCACAGTTTTACGAAAGTTATGTCCTATTCTTAAACAAGAATCTGTCTTGGAGTGTGAAGCTTGTCAATTCGCTAAACATCATAGGGTTTCTTATTCTCTTAGACTAAATAAACGAGTTGAGTCTTCATTTTACTTGGTGCATACTGATGTATGGGATCCTTCTCCTATTCCATCCAAATCTGGTTTTCGTTATTTTGTGACATTTATTGACGATTATTCTCAAGTTATTTGGCTTTATCCTATGAAATCTCGATCAGAATTGTTTACTATATTTTGTGCCTTTCATGCTGAAATTAAGACTCAATTCAACAAATCCACCTACATTTTGAGAAGTGATAATGCTAAAGAATATGTTTCCCATACTTTTCAATCTTATCTCTCTCAGCATGGTATTATTCATCAATCATCATGTATTGTTACCCCTCAACAAAATGGTATAGCAGAGCGAAAGAACCGTCACTTGTTAGAAGTTACCCGGGCACTAATGTTCCATATGCAGGTCCCAAAAGTTCTCTAGGCCGATGCAGTTTCTACTGCTTGTTTCCTAATCAACCGAATGCCTTCTTCTGTTCTTGACGGTCAGATTCCATATTCCCTTCTCTTTCCCTCGTATAGATTGTTCCCTCTTGCTCCTCGAATTTTTTGGTGCACTTGCTTTGTTCAAAATGTGCGACCTCACGTCTCGAAATTGGATCCCAAGTCACTCAAGTGTGTCTTTCTGGGATATTCTCGTGCTAAAAAAGGATATCGTTGTTACTCTCCTTCGTTGGGTCGTTACTTGGTATCTACTGATGTTACATTTTTCAAGAATACCCCCTTCTTTGGTTCTCCTGTGCCTCCCTCGCACTCTAGCAATTCAGGGGACGATTTTCTTATTTATATTGTCAGTAAACAGGCAGCTTCTCCTCCCTCTTGCCCTGTTATTCGTCAGGTTTATTCTCGACATGTGCGTCAGTCTATTAAGGCACCTCCCATCTGCCAAGACATGGACCCGACCCACTCTACTTCATCTCTAGATTCCTCACCACTACCTTATGCTAGCCTTTATCTTCCTATTGCTCTTCATAAAGGTAAACGTGCATGCACTTACCCTATTTCTTCTTTTGTATCTTATCATGCTTTATCTCCCTCCTCCAAGTTTTTTGTAGCCTCCTCAGACTCTGTTGCTGTCCCAACGTCCCTTGCTAAAGCACTGGCTCATGATGGTTGGCAAGCTACAATGAAGGAAGAAATGATGGCCTTAGAGCATAATCATACTTGGGATCTTGCGCCTCTTCCTTCAAAGAAACAGGTTATTGGCTGTAAATGGGTGTTCACTGTTAAAATGAATCCTGATGGTTCTGTTGCTTGATTAAAGGCTTGATTGGTTGCTAAAGGATATGCTCAGACATATGGGGTGGATTATTCTTAGACTTTTTCTCCAGTTGCAAAACTTTCTTTTGTCCGCCTGTTTATCTCCTTAGCTACCACTTACAATTGGGCACTTCACGAACTTGATGTGAAGAATGATTTCTTACATAGGGATTTATCTGAAGACGTTTACATGGAGCAACCACCTGGATTTGCTTCTCAGGGGGAGTCGGGGGAAGTGTGCAAATTACAGAAGTCTCTGTATGGCTTGAAGCAATCACCTCGTGCCTAGTTTGGAAGATTTAGTATTGTAATGATTGAGTTTGGCTTGCGAAAAAGTGCATATGATCACTCAGTGTTCTTTGCATCATCTAGTTCTGGGTGCATTTTATTGGTTGTATATGTGGATGATATAGTGATCACTGGACGTGATGAAACAGGGATCACAAGGTTGAAAGCGTTCGTTGGGATTCATTTTCAGACAAAAGATTTAGAAACATTGAAATACTTCTTAGGAATTGAAGTTTCCCGCAGTCACAAAGGGATCTATCTATCTCAAAGAAAATATTGTCTGGATTTATTAAATGATGCTGGTTTTATTAAGGCAAAGACGTGATGCGCCAATGATACCAAATGTGAAGTTAAAAGTTGAAGATGGAGACTTGCTTGAGAATCCTAAAAACTAATGGAAAATTGTGGGAAATTTGAACTATCTTACTATCACTCGTCCTAATATTGCCTTTCCAATAAGTGTTATAAGTCAGTTCATGTCATCTCCTAGAACCTCATATTAGGAAGTTGTTATTCATATTTTGAGATATCTAAAAGGTGCACCAGGACGTGACATCTTATATCGAAATTATGGTCACCACACTATAGATGGATTCACAGATGCTAACTATGCAGAAGATCTTTCAAATAGGCGCTCTATCATAGGTTACTGTGTTTTTGTTGAAGGCAATCTTGTTTCTTGTAAGAGCAAGAAATAGAATGTTGTATCCTGATCAAGTGCGGAATCCGAATATAGGGCTATGGCACAGACTACCTGTGAACTCATATGGTTACGTAATTTACTTGGTGAGATTGGGTTTGTTCAATCTAAACCAATGAACTTATGGTGTGACAATGAAGCAGCAATCTCTATTGCAAATAATCATGTGTTTCATAAGAGAACCAAGCATATAGAAGTCGACTGTCATTTTACCCAGGAAAAGCTAGAAGATGGATCAATCTCAACTTAACATGTCAAAATAGGGAGCAAATTATCTGATGTGTTCACCAAAGCATTACTGGGGAATCGGGTTAATTATATTTGTAACAAGCTGGGCATGAGCAATATCTATGCTCCAGCTTGAGGGGGAGTGTTACAAAATATAGCAATTACGTAATTATAGGGATTATATAATTAATGTAAATATCATAGTTATAGGGACTTGGCATTATTATAGGGATTATTTTCCTAGTTTAATCCTATGTATTCCTGTATAAATACCTGTAGTATTATTCCAAGTAAAATATAGAAACTTCTCATTCTCCTCATATATATATATATATGTATATATGTGTGTGTGTGTGTGTGTACCCAAATATACATGAACATAGAAATATGAGTAATCATACATGTTTCCAATATCTCAAAAATATTTCCAATTTCAGTACATAAAGATGTGTGGATGAGAATGATGCTGCCACAACATATGGTAAATCTATGTATTTGTAAAGCACGAAAGTAGCACTAGTAATTACAGCTCATTTATATAGTAACAGAAGAGTTGCCACCCATGACCTGACATGCAACCCATGTTAAAGAAACTTGTTAGATGGCAAAGCATATAAACCTGAAACTTAGGGTCATTGTTTTGAGCCAGTGTTTGAGCAAGCATATGAGTCTGCTCCATTGCTGCCATATTTGAGACATTTGCATGCCTCATCTGACCTATTGAGGCCACTTTTTGTTCCTATAGCCATATATACATAAGATAAATTGGAAAAACATCAAACAGAATGACACTTATCAACGTGACCTACAAAATCCATGTAATTACACTGTGAAACAAGTGAATGGTCAAACTATCAAGATAAATTGAACAGATTGCATAGCAAACGTCTTAAAATTAGCTTAATGTATAGATCAAAAATGAGAAAAGAGCTAAATCTAACATAAGAAACCAATATAAAAGAGAATGAAACAGAAAATTTTGAAGCAATGATATGATTGTTGAATGTCACTATTCAAAAAATGTAAAAAGATAGTGAGAAGAAAATAATGAAAAAGAAACTAACAAGGAAGCAACATCTAAATGGAAGTTCCTAGAAAAATGACGTGGATGCAGGAGCACAAAGCTTTAAGCATATCAAAACCCAGCAAGTAAACCTCAGTGGCCCCGAAGAAAGACTATCAAACCTAAAAAAAGTGCATAGAAGTTCACATTTTAATTTTGAATATCACATAGAAGTTGATATATTTCTCCAAATTGTCTGTCATTGCCTTACTTTTCCTCGTATAGAAGTTGCTGCAAATAGCTTCATATTAGAATAATCACATTATTTTGCACCATAGTTAACATATCTAAGCATGAGAATGGTCTGAGACCAACAATGACTGTGCAGCTCCATCAGATCTATCAACTAAAAAGCAGTTTCTGTCACCATAAAGTAAGGACGCCAACTTTTCTACCTGCTCAAATTGTGAGACCCAACCATTGGCACCATATTGTTGTTCAAATGAGTGAGCCCATGCATCAGGATCATCACGCTGTGCTTTGTGTTGGCTGAACTCTTCAATCCACCTGTCATTAGCTTGAAGACCAACTCTTAGAGGACCTTGAGACTCGTTCCAATACTCCTCCAGTTCCCCCAGTCTTCCAGGAAAAGGTCCCTGTGCTGGGACACTTCCATCAATCTCTAATGAAGACAGCAATGCATTCACCTGATAGAGATAACTTTGTTAAGCTAAGACTCATAGCTTTCCATATTTAATGACATTGAAGAGAAATAACATTTCAACTTAAAAGAATTAAAAGAACTAACAGATCTTGAAGAAGGAAGAACAATTTTACCTGAGCATTAATATAATCCTCGTTCTGATCAAGGAAAAAGTGTCGTGCCATTATGCTGCTACGGTCGCGTATGCATTTTTTGTCACCTTGAGACAGCCCTAACATCGGAAGGTTGGTAGGACAAAATGGAATTCTTCCATGGCTACTACTAATGAACGAGTGCAAAAAGCGTGACAGAACTGTTTGGGGAGACCCTGCAAGGGATCAAAAATGTTGTTTTAGAAGAATTTAAGAATTTATTCATTATTGTTATGGTCACTATGATTTGATCGCAGTCAGCGCCCTTGCATCAACGTTGGCGTAGGAAACCTTTTATACATAATGGTTATATGGGCTAAAAAGTAAGCTTCTTCCAACAACACCCTTAAAGACACATCCCATGTTAGGATCTTCGGGAGAGAGAGAGGAGAGTGTCCCAGTGGAAGGATAGTGGGCGAAGTTAGTTACAGCTGAGGTGGCTAATCGGTTAGGCATAACAAAATGTAGAGGGGGGCTTATAAAAAGGGGAGGAAAATAGAAGAGAAGATAGGCAGAAGAAAGATAGAAAATATAGACAGAGAGAATTCGATTCTCCCTGAGGAGCAGCCATTGCTCTGGTTAGGA
>JAOTBA010000009.1:57931-72284 GCA_025629845.1 Erythroxylum squamatum | reverse complement strand
AATTAAAATACAATTTGCAGCATCAATTGTCCTTGGAAAAATTATAATGCAATTAAGATCAATTCATAACGATTTTATTAACAAATTGCAAATAATGTAAGCTCAACATGAGGAACTAATTTAAGCACAAAAGTCGCAATTAGGAGTCAAAAAGTTCATCAAAAGTTATGAAAATGCAGCCAATTAATAATGTAAACTTGGGCTCAGTCAATTGCTATTCCCAATTCTATACAATAATAAGAATGGAACTAACTGGAAATATGATTCTAAACGAAGACGAGAGGTAGCGACGTCAGGAAACTCCAAATTTGAGAAGTACGTTGATGTCGGTTTCTTCTCCAATTCTCTCTTTGTTCTTCTCTTTCTCAATCTCTCAACAATTCTCTCTAGGGTTTCTCTCCAAAATGGCTGATGCAAAAGCTCCCTTCATCTTCTTTGTCTTATTCTTTATATAGCTTTTTTGTTCTAGGCAGCCCTAGGGTTTTTCAGGGTCTGAAAGGTCCAAAAACTCCTTCAAAACTTGATGTTTTTGAGCATATGCACGTCTGCCCGATGCAGGCCATGACTGTGGCCCTGTAGGCTACGATCGTGGTCGTAGCCCATATCATGCCACGATCGTGTGCTAACTTTGGTGCTTCTATCACGATCGTGGGCCATTGTTTAGGCCTAAATGTCTTCGAAACTTCTCCGTTCTTCGATGTTAACCTTAAAACACTAGCAAACACATCAAGGTACCTCAAAAACATAATATTTAAGCTCAAAGACTTGTACTAACTTATAAAACGCTTAAAACACAAATAATTAACAAACTAACACAATTCTAACCTAAACACATACCAAATGATTGAATTAGTAGCTAAACACATATCAAATTATGCCCTAAAATATGATGCATTTTACACTTGTCAACATTCCCACACTTAAACATTTGCTTGTCCTCAAGCAAAAAAAAAAAAATCAAACAAATCAAGAAAACACAAAACACGCATATGCAATAATGAGACAATGGCTTCAACTTAGCTAAACAAATTCAACTATAAACACAATACTTCAAGTCGTTCTAACTTATTAACAAGTGAAATGCGCGTTTAAGCACCTTGGACTAAATATACAAACTAATCAAAATTTTAATGTTAAGTATATTCAGCTCTATCACTTGCACACGTACATTGATAATAATTCAATCAAAACAAAAGTGTAGCTATTCCTCATTAGGTTTTCATGAAAACAATCAAGCTACTAACAAGTTTTGGTAGGTTTTTATTTGAAAAAACTTTTTTTGTTGATTTTTCTTTAAGGACATAAACCTAGTCTTTTTACGCGGAGGCAAACATTTGTGATGAATGTCGATCCGGTTACTTAAGTCATGTTGTTATTAAGCTGCTTAGTTGGAATGTCATTATAGCCTTTTTACGCGAAGGCCCACTTTTGTGATGCGTGTCGATCCGGTTACTTAGATACATCACATATCACATTCTCAACTGGCTACTAGCTCTATTCATAGCCCGAAGGCCAGCGGAATAGTTATTTTAGTTAAAATTTATACAACTCTTTTTTTTAACACATAATTTTGCCTACTTTACTGCTTTAGCTAATCATTCTCATGAAAATGTACTAATAATGCCCCTTATTTGATTGGCCTAAAATTATAAATGAGTATGGCAAATTCATAGGGTGAATGGACTAACATTGTATCCTAATTAACCAGTATATTTATCCCTAAGTTACTTAGGTCACTAATTTCAAAAAATAATAAATCTTTATAACCTAAAGGGTTATGTTTAAGGCTAAATCTATCCCGTTAAGTCCTAGCCATTAACGCATTTACACAATTCACATCATGCAACTTAAACAAACTATCATACAATATGTAAAATTCACACTCAAGGTAAAACATACAACCCTCTCCATACTTGAACAACACATTGTCCTCAATGTGAGAAGGGTACACAAACACACCAAGGAGAATAAAACACAATATAGGGAAAAAACATAAAAAGAAAATACTACCAAAAATGAAAAGAAAATGGTTAGAACACGAAACTGTCAAGGTGACTGAGGTAGTGATGGTGTCAGAGATGGAGACCAAATGTACTTGATGCTGAGCTGGCTTTCCTATCTTATAATTGATTTAGAGAGAGTAAGAGAGTTAGTAATTCCAGATCATTTCAAATTACTAAAATTTTATTTATGAAATTTGAAACAAATCTAACTATGCAACAATTTAAACTTAACTACCAAACATGTTAATTTAGGGTCATTATCTTAACCTTGCATCCTTGGAAGCTTAACCTGGATCAATTCCACCCTTCTCATTCAACATTAATTTTATAGCCTATAAGTAAGCTACAAATTGCAAAATGATTAGAAGGATAATATTGATAAAGTTGACAAAATCAATTAATGTCAGTAATGTCCTTTTCACTAACAAACTGTCAATAAAATAGAGAATAACAAAACTCCCTAAATCTTCCATTGAATCCAACAGTTTGTCCTATAAGAAGGTGAGTTGCTCTCTTTATTCCTTCATCACCTTCATCTCCTTTGCTTCTTCTGCTCCATGAACAAAGACTTTCATAGCTTCTTCAAACTTGATGTCTGTTGTCATCTGTTTTTTGTACTTTTCTTCTTTAAAAGATTCAAATACATCAATTATTCTTCAAATTCTTAAATACATCATCCATGTTGAGTGTCACTTGGTCATCATTAATCCGAAGGATAGGGTTCTTTTCATGGACATCTACCCAAAATTTTTCGATGTTCAAGCATGGTATACCAAGATGTGGCAGATAATATGAGGGGTTTTCGTCCTTTTCTTCATCCTCTTTCTTGATTTCTTGGTCTTCTATAAGGTAGGGTTCAACATGGACTTCCACTGGTTCTTCTTGTTCGTCCCCAATTCTAAGTGTGATAGCCTCATATTGCTCTTGTTGATATAATTCCATATTGCTCAGAGAGTCTTCCACAGTTCTCTTACAAAATTCACAAGAAAGCTGTCTTACTCGAATCTCCAAGTTGTGAATAGAAGCGGCATGATTTTCTGTTACTTGATCAAATTGCCCTTCTAGTCTCTTCTGGTTCTCTTCCATGTCTGTTAACTTATCCATGATTTTGTCCAATTTGGAATCCTATGAACTAGACTCATCTTGTCGAAATTCAGATAGATTTTGATGTCCCATGTGAGTACTTGCAATGTTGGACCAATAAAAATCTGGGTGGTTCTACCACCCCGGAGTGTACATGTTCCAATAAGGATCATTACTTCCTCAACCATATCATGACTCGTTATAATTCGCAAAAGTTCCTTGCTCCCTATAATATCTGTCTTCCATCAGTGTTCTTTCCATTTCAATTTGGCATCTAGCTCTTTAGATGTCTCATTTCTCATTTTAAAATGTCTTGTTGTGTCTCTACTTTACACCCCAAACTTCTTTCTCTATATTTTTTTAAAAACAAATGATAGTTAAAAAGCCTTATACTAAATAACAAAACTAATCACCTCTCTGGCAATGGCGCCAAACACTTGATTGTGGTTTTCCAACGTGCATAAGTTTTAATTACTAACCTCGATAATCAGCAAGCATATTGATTATTTGCATAGTACCTAAAGTGTCGATCCCACGAGGAGGGATAATTTAATCCTAAAATCTAAGGCCAAAACAATTCACAGTAATTCAATATGTAACAAAACTAAGGCAAGAATTTAATTCAATCATGCAACTCAATTCCAAGAATCAATTACGAAAATATTAACAAAGTAGTAGTTGCAACACATACTTAAGAATCAACCTAAAGGAACTATCAATTGAGATAAAGGGGAATTTTTACCTATCTTTAAGGCTAACCTAATTGATTACGAATTATTGGATTATTGATCCTAGACAATCCTAGGGTTGATTACTCTCTCTCAAGTTATAAACATTAACCTTAAATTATAAACCCTAATCAAATTATGAAAAATTGCAATATCTCAATTAACAATTTATGCAAAACCATAATTAGATCTGAAGTTGTCCAATAAACTATCGAGAACCTATATGAGATCTCTCTTAACACAATTACCGATTTCATTAATTTCTCGTTCTTATTAAATCGCCTAACTCTCATTAGCCTAACTTAATTACTTTTCATTAGATTCATACTCTTAGTTTATTACCGAATTATGCAATCACAGAAATCAATCACAATAAATCCATTAAACATAAAACAATTAGATTTTTTTAAATCAAAGATAAAAAATCTGAAGGTGAGTATAGAATATCTCAACGTTCACAATCCTATCATCAGACTGCTATTCCTAATTCTATACAATAATAAAAATGGAAAAAATAGGAAATGCAATTCTAAATGGAGATAGGAGGTAGAGACATCGGGAAACTTCAAATTCAGGAAGAACGTCAATGTCGACTTCTTCTCCACTTCTGTCTTCCTTCGTCTCTTTCTCAATCTCTCAACAATTCTCTCTAGGGTTTCTCTCCAAAGTGGTTGATGCAAAAGCTCCCTTCACCTTCTTTGTCTTATTCTTGATATAACTTTTTATGTTTAGGGCAGCCCTATTCGGGGTTTGAAAGCTCCAAAAACTCCTTCAAAAATTGGCATATATGAGTGTTTGTGCTTCTGCTTGACGCAAGTCACGACCGTGGCCCTGCTGGCCACGATTGCGGACCACATCTGAGCCTTCTGTCACGATCGTGGAATGTAGGCCACAATCATGGGACAACTCTAGTGCTTCTGTCATGTTCGTGGCCTATTGTGCCACGATTGTGGGTTGTTGTTTTGGCCTGAATGTCTCTGAAACTTCTCCATTCTTCAATGTTGACCCTGAAATACTAGCAAACACATCAAGGTACCTAAAAAACATAATATTTAAGCTCCAAGACTTGTACTAACCCATAAAACACTTAAAATACATATAATTAACAAACTAACACAATTCTAACCTAAACACATACCAAATGATTGAATTAATAGCTAAACACATATTAAACTATGCCCTAAAATATGATGCATTTTACACTTATCATGAACTCTCTCTGAAATTCTACTAAGATACCCCTTTTGGATATCATCTCTCAATGGCTTCCCACCAATCTTTAGCCTTGTCCTCGAGGAGGAAGGTGGAGAACACAACTCTCTGCTCATCTGTGCATCCGACAACTCTGTATATCTTTGTGACCCGATCAAACTATATGAGTGCACTCTCGGGATGTCCATTCCCATCAAAAGTCTTTGTGCCCAATTTACAGACATGCTTAATTGAGCATCTAGGAGCTTCCATACTTTTACGTGACTACCGTATGGCTATGGCACAAATCTGAGCCATCTGTTCTACATTAAAGCTCACCTCGACTGGTTCAGACGGCCCTGATGATTGGGACTGTGGTTGGTTTATAGAGGCAGTTGCTGACTCTAGGATGTGGTCATCCTCCCGTGTTGGAGGTGACTCATATGTAAGAGCCATTGGAATGGCTCTCTTGAGACGTCCACGGCCTCGTTTGTGAATCGTGTTGTGTATTCAACAAAAATGCAAATGTGTATAGCTTTCAACTTATGAAATCATATGCATGTAAATCATAACATTTTATTGGTCACCTCACTTTTAAAACAATATAAAAACCTTAAAATACAAATGAGGCAACCCATTTTTAAAAGTCGGGATCTTATACCAGTATTGATAGGCTCTTATCCTGTAACGACTAGGCGACCTGTCCAACACTCTACGGTGACTCTCCAGTCAATATCCGAGTCGACCGAAAAGTTCCCGTGTAGCTAAGCCTATTGCCCTTGTTAAGGAAAAGCTTCAACTCAACAATAAGAAATATAAACAGTGGAGTTTTGTTTTTCAGTTTATTAGAAGTTTCGGCAGTACAACAACTGTATTTTGACATCCCAAAAATATCAAAGTCCCTTTAAATGTTTAAAACACTTCTATTATCACATCAATTTAATAACTCCAAATTGTGGACTTCAAATCCACTCACATGCAGTCTCAAATTGTTACATCAATAAACTTTGAAAAACTAAAACAAAATCATGCATTCCATTTTAAAAAACCTTTATACATATCCATTCTTTACACAAATGTACATTCTAAAACATGTTCAAGGATATGCAATAGTTCTCAAAAATATGTACAAGGCATGAAAATGCCTACACAGCAGCATGCGATGAAGTTCACTTCTCGCGAGGTGGAGTCCTTATTATTGAAGGCCCTGAGTGTGCACTTGGGAGGTTTTATTTAAAAACAGAAAATAAAGAGTAAGCTAAATGAGCTCAATGAGTGTTATTGGTTTCCATTAAAAACATTTATACAAATATTAACCTCCATAAAAGAAAACAAGTTTTTTTCTTTTCAAGTAATAACCAATGTTCTTACAAAACACATTATTTTCTTTTTATAAGATCAATGCACATGTAAAACAAAAACATACATATTTTTTCTGAGATCAAGTTCCTCTTTTGTTGTAAAGTAAACAGTGAAGGCTATCAATGCTTTCATTAATTTTCTTTTTTTATATATATAAAACATAGCCATCACAATTTTTTTTCCATCTGGTACCCTTAGGTGTAAGGCCACGAAGCTAGTTCTGCATTACTTACTCGTATTTGGTTAACCTCTATGAACTGATTTTTATGAAGCTGGTTCTGCATCGCTTACCCATAACGATGCTAGCACTATATATAAATTAATGGTTACAGAGTTAGTTTTGCATCACTTACCAGTAATAGTGCTAGCACAATATATACTCCACATGTGTAGAAGGTGACTCACAGGACATACTAACAGACATAGAACCATCCATGTTAGTGATAGACACCCCCCAAACACCACCATGTACGTTAGGACGTACTCTAATCGATATAATCATATGTATAAAGACCTAACAACATATTATAGGCTAAATCACAATTAATATATGAGCGCGCCTTATTTCAATACGAATTAAAATCATATTTAAAATCTATTTCCATTCCAATTTAAAGTACATGCAAATTTCAATTCAATGCTAACTCAAAGCATATATACATCTCATTGGCTTCTAATTGCATCCAAATCTCAATTCAATTGTAAATCAAAGCATAAGTAAATCTCATGAAGATTGACTTTTAAATTCAAGTAGTAGCACTCATAGTATCAATTTAAAGATACACTCACAGTTTATCGTTTATTGTTAACCACCCTCATATGTTCGTTGCTTTTCCTTTAATAGTCCTTAGTTTATAGTGACAAGAAAACTTTATTGTCTTACTCAGCTATGAGGGAGACCCCTAAAGGGTTCTTAAAACCTGCCAAGTACATCCATAACTTACCACCTTATTCTATAAATTTTATGACAAAGGGCTTATCTAAATTTTTAGCTTTTAGTAAGATTAAAATTATGTTTTCTTTTCATTCAACCATTGAACAACCATTAAACAACGTCCATATATTGTCTTCTTTCCATTTAAATAACATACATAGTGTATACATGATGTTTTCCTTATATTGAACCATTAAACTATGTTCAACATACATACTGCCATTGAACAACCATTAGGCCACATAAAAGGTATCTATATACTACCAATTAATAACCATTGAACAACATACAAAAGATATAGGTATACATGCTGTTTTTCTCGTCATTTAACCATGTAATCAACTCAACATTCACACAATTAGCAAGGGAATTCATTTTTCCAGTTTAAGCACTCATGTGACCAGCGAAAGAGGATAGAAAAGAGTGATTTAGCGTACCAAAATCAGGTGGTAATGTGCTATCCATGTTTTCCCTGCATGTAGTTATCGTTGTTAAAGATGTTGTCCACGGTTGGAAACTTAAGCACCATGTAGAAATTATTTCCTAAAGGCAATAACTTGGTAGATCTATGCGTGAAGAGAGCGACTGCAATTATTCATCATCAATTTTGGTCCAAAAGAGAAATAAAACGTCAGTGGAATGAAGGTGGAGTGGCTCCTCCATCATCTTTGTACAAGTTACACATTGAAAAGGGCTGTCCAACATATTGCAAGGTTAGTTTCCAATAGCTGTCCCTTATGTTAGCTCTTACCATCTTTGTTTAATTAATCCATTAACTCCTTAAATCATCCACAACAATTCTTGTCTCCTACATATAACAAGTTGTTTTGATTTTATCTCACAAAAATGACACATGTCCACACCATGAATTGGTCTCACTTGTAATGAATTTTATGTCCCTCACATCTACTCCTTTATAAACGTGGAAATATGAGATTTTCATGCATTCTTGTTCCAAAATAATAAGAACTTCTTCATGTACGTGAGAGCTGCCACTTAAGGTTCATTCACATGTACATGTATTATTTCTTGTCCAAAATAATTAAGTGGCTTAAGAAAAATCTGTCCAATTTCGGTAGAAGTTTCATGTCCATTTATTAACATGTTATAGCTAAACATATCAACATATAAGTTGGATCGATTTACTTTAAGTATCCTTAACTATAGTTGATTCTCTCACACTTGGTTTACTTGGTTTATTTCCTTATTTTTTAGCCCAAAAATGCTTCCAATTTACTCCACGATAATTTAAAACAAGGTCAATCTTGATTTATCATAAATCTATCTGATCGAATTTATTTTTTGGTCCATTTCGGTACCAGTCAACTCCAATATCTTTTGAATATCATTTGAATTTAATAATTGTCTCAAGTATTGTCAAATCATTTAGGGTTGGGTCCCCAATTCACCTTTTAGAGAAAATAACATCTACGTTCACCCGGAAACACCATTTACATGAAATGAAATTTTATAGACACATGAAAGGAAAAGTTTAGGGTTTTACAAACTCTCTATCCCAAACTAGAGTTTTTGAGCTCTTTAAATATGGGGATATTTAGTTTTTTTTCTAGTGAACATTGTTTGGGATAAGACTGTGTCCTAGGCCATGTATTACACTATTTCTCTAATATCACTTTTAATAGGAGAATATATGGATTGACATGCCTGTATTCTAGATTGTGTATCATACTATTTCCTATTGTTATAATTACATAGAATTTTATCCGACAATGTAAGAGACCATGTCTTCTACACCAATTTTCAATAATGGCACACATTATGAAAAATAATTGCATATTTGACTATGTTTTATTAAAATCTATCAAAATTAAAAAATGAAAGTTTTAGAATCCTCCTAATATTTTCATAGTATCTTTAATCATCTTAGACAGAGATCAAATAAGAGAATTATGCCCACTATAAGAACCATTTACAAAATTATCCCAAAATGCACAATTGTTTTTATTTTGCCCTTAACACCTCTATTTGCATACTAAATTAAAAAAATATGTGCAATGAGTATAAATAGGCATAAAATTAATGTAAGAGAATAAATATGAAATTTTGCATTCTTATCAGATTCTCCCACATTTAGGTTTTACTCATCCAAGAGGAAACATATTAAACGAAGAAAAATATAATTTTTTTTACCAATTTGTTTCATATGGAATCAAAAATCATACACACTATAAGATATAAATCCAATAAAGGATTAAGTAAATGCAATATTTTATACTTAAGGTACAAAATAAAAATGAAAAAAAGTAACACAATAGTTTTATTAAAATTTTTTGTAAAAATCTAAAAAACTTTCTTACAGATTATAATATAGAATCATAATTTTTTTATAGGTTATGGTGTTTCGTTCAAGTTTTTATGCACATGCACTATCATAGACTTGTTAATACAACAAATCTTCACTACAAGTTAGGGACATTTTTTATATGTAGATTGTTAAAACAAAAAAAAGCAACATATTTAAAACATATATTGGATAAATAAAGCAATTGGAAATCTATAATTCACACTACATATGCAAATACTTTATAATATCTTTATTCAATCCATCATCTTATAAATACTTAGAATATTATTGTCATGCCATATGAATATATATATATATATATAGATGAGATATCAAAGGTAAATATATCCGTCCAATGCTCAATTGCAATCCCCAATTCATATTTATCAACTACATCTTTTTATTCACTAAGTACATACCCACCCTTATCTTTTTTCTTTCCACAAAGCCATCAATTGATTTCCTACTAAACCTTATAATTAGGTAATGACATCCAACTTTAGGCTCATATTCATATGAAGAATTTTAATAAAAGAAAGGGAGTTAATTAAGACTTAAATGGTATGAATACATATATTAAGTTAGGTTAGCTATTTATACTAAATAGTTATATCCAAGATTCCATTATCCTTTCATATATTTTCATGTCAATGTAATATTAAAATGGTTTAAAGAAAGTTTAGATACACATCCATATAGAAAAAATTGCACATAAAGAAAATATATATTGGCATAGATATCTCAATTTCATATAGTTTAAAAGCTCATAGGTTCAATTTATTTACAAAAAAAAATTACACTACCCTTTTTTAACTCAATATTCATAATTAATTAAAGTTCATCGCTCGTGCTAATTCAACCATTGAATAAATGTCACTTTTCATACTCAATTGGTTTTAATCTCAAGGCATGCATAATAATTTAATCTAATTGGAAAAAATTAAGTGAAAAATTTCTACTCAAACAGTTCTATGTCCTATTCTTCTCCCATATTTAAACCATATATTATCCTTAGTGTGAAATTAAAATTTCACACATACTTAAAAAATAGATAAATTGAACTAAATAGAAGATAAATACCAGATTGAAGCTAATTATTAGCCTGATTGACATTATTTACCAAACACTACTTTTTACAAGATATGTTAGTAAGTGTCTTGTAAGCAGTTTTATATGCCTAAATACATCGTCAAGTGTCAAACTTTGATCCTTACTTTTAGAATGCATAATCTTCTTTAGTATTAACTTGACTTTTGTATTTGATACCTCAGCTTGGTCATGGTTTGTGGATGAAAAGAAGTGAGGAACTAGTGTGTAATATGATATTTCTTAAGTAATGCCTCCACCTATCTATTATAAAAATGAGTTCCCTTATTGTTTTTTTTTAATAGCTTTCAGCATACCAAACCTACTATAAATGTTAGATAGGATAAAATATGCAACAACCTTTGATTGTTAATTTTGTTGGCTTTAGTTTCCACCTATTTAGATATATGATAAATAATTGAAAGGATATAAATATTACCAAAAAAAGAGAGCTTAAAAATTTAACGGCCCACACATCAAAGATCTTAATAATAAAAAGTAGTAGATTATTGCATTTAATCTATAATGGAAATATTTCCCATTCTTTGGCAATTATCACATGAATTTCATAATATATAAGCATCCTTGAAAGATGATGGCCAATAAAGATCACACTCTAATACCTTTTTTTAATCTTTTCTTAGGTCCAAAATATCCTCTATATGTATAATTATGAGTGAAGGTTAGATATATGTATTTTCTTGTCACTTTATTGGTAAAATTTTTCCATCAATATGGATCTTACCAAACACAATACTTTGCATTACTATAGTCAAATCATATGAAACACATTATTAGATTGACAATATCTACATACAATGGTGCTACCATGTTAAGGGAAAACAATTGTTCATTAAGGAATATTTCTTACAGAGGAAGCTCATCATTATCACAAATCAAGTTAAGCTATTTACTAACTAGGCTCATCAATCATGGAACTTTTCTTATTGAGGAAGCTCTTGAAGAAAAAGAATCCACCTAATCTATCTTTTGTTTTCTTTCTTTATAAGCAAGTATCTAAAAACTATATAATAATAAAATAATTTAGCCCCCGACAAATATGACATAAATTTTTTAAAAGCTAAAACAACATAAAAAATTTCGTTTTCAATTACAAAATAATTAAGTTAGGCTTCATTCAAAGTTCTAGAAGTATAGTAAATAGAAAGACAAAATTTGCCAAATTTTTAACCTAAAATAACACCTATTGCAAAATTACTAATATTGCGCATAATCTTAATGCATAACTCCTAATTTGGCATCTGCATCACTGGTACTAAATTTAAAAGTCACTTTGGCTTGTCAAACACTTCCTTGCACTTATCATTAAAACAAAAAATATCAAAACTCTTTGAAAAAATATGCATAGTGGTAATGCTATCTTTGAAACGTCCTTGATGAATCAGTACTAGAAACTAGTATGACTAAGAAAAGGTTAAACTTCCCACACACTGAAAGGATAAGGTAAAGTTGAAACCATATATATTTTTAACTTATTAGTCTCTGTGCCTTCAGATGAAACAATATGCTACTAAAACTATACCTTTTTATACAATGAAGTGACATTTTTCCTAATTTAGAGCAAGGCTAGTTTTTATACAACTATTTAAAATTAGCTTAATGTTATTTAATCATTTATCTAATGAATCATCATAGACACTAAAATCATTCATTGAAAACTTTATAATCGAATTATTGTATTGTCAAAGATACTAATTACACACCAATAATGTGGATGGAGCATTGCAAAGACTAAACAACACCCTATGGTATATAAAATGGGCACATAAAAGAGGTCTTCTCTTAATCTTCTAAGGTTATCATAGCTTGGTTATAACCTAAAAATCCATCAAGGAAAAGAATATTAAGTATGACCATATAATCTGTTAGGTAGTTAATAAATAAAAGGAAATGGAAAATGATATTCTCAAGTTGTAGAATTTAACTTCCTATATTTAATAACTTCTTGTAATTAATACAAACGTGCCACTTAGTTTGGACTTATGTGAAGTCTAGTTCATTATCTTGATTCTTCACTACTATAACATTGGGCCTTTTAGGAATTACTTGCACTAGACTCACCACTTGTTGTCAGAAATAAGATAAATTAGCTTAGCACCTAAAAAGTCTAAGCTTTCCTTCGTCACTACCTCCATCTTTGGGTAATTTAATATACGTTGGGCTTCCCTTGTTAATTATCTTCAACCATAATTTGTAGCACAAATATGAAAGCACTTATTCCTTGGATGTCAATTATAATCCAATCAATCTTCTCCTTTAGTTGGAACTTATCTTCTTAACTAAGTGTCCAATTCTTAGCAATAATTACTAATAATGTCTCATTTTCTCTTAAATAAATTTACTTTATATGAGCCAATATTGGCTTCAAATCTAGGGTATAGGCCTTCAAAATTAAAGGTAACAATTTCAATTTTTTGTATGTATCAGATGGCTTTATAAAAAATTATTTTTCTTAAAATCAAGATCAAAGAATGTAAAATTTCCATATTTTAGCTCTTTATTCATTTCTAGTTCTCATTTCTCTTTCAAATTAAAATGTTTGGTAATAAGAAACTCTATTTTTTCCTTACCATCTATCTTAAAACTTTTAAGTACTATGGAATCAACAAAATTAGAATTATTAATAGAAAACACATAAAAGAAAATCAAGAGGGTGTTTTATAATTTCAAAATTATTAAAACGAATCACTTCATCATCAAACACCATTATGAGGGTAACTTTATGCACATCTATTTTGGTATGACTTGTATTTAGGAATGCTCATCCTAATAGAATAGATTCAAGGTTAAGGAAAATCATCATCCATATCCAAAATGTAAAAAATTAATTGCAAACGCTAATTCATTCACTTGAACAAGAATATCATCAACTACCCCTTGAAGGTACACATTAGCAAGGTCAAATAATTGGATAAACATTTTTTAATTTTAAGATACTATATTTAATAAAGAATAAATTGTTCAAGACATAAAATTAACGAATTCTTTTAAATCTAATATAGCTCTCTCAATTGTGAAGTTACCTATCTTACTAGGAATGGTAAACATACCTAGATCCTTGCACTTGGGAAGAAGTTTCCTTTGGAAAAATACTCAGACATTCTCATCCATTCTTATCTTCTTATCACCATTCAATTTTCTCTTGCTAGTACACAACTCCTTAATAATTTTTGCGTACCTTGATACCTATTTAATTGCAACTATTAGGGGTATATTAACCTCAACTTTTCAAAACATCTCCATAATCTTGTTATCCTCCTGATCTTTATTTGACTTTGCCTATATATTACGAAAATTAGTATTGGTATTAAACTAGATTGAATGGTTAGGAATTACCTTAGGATCAATTTCAACCCATTCTTTTTCTACATCTTCTTTATTTGCACTAGGAATTGCTCTTTTTGGTTCTTTAATTTACCAACTTCATTGCACTAATATTATCTTTTAAATTTAAAACTATTTGGGATGCCAACTTGCCTCTAACTTAGGCTTCAAAATGACTCACAATAATTTCCATTTAAATAAATATGATTTCCCTACTTTAAATATTAGATCTTGTGTTAGACCCCGCTTCCGGAACCCAACTCTCTTACGAACACATACAACCTTGAGCGTGGATATAACCCCGAAAGGTTCTTCA
>JAOTBA010000009.1:33017-57831 GCA_025629845.1 Erythroxylum squamatum | reverse complement strand
AAAGAGTTTTTAAGGTTGATCTTTCGAAACTTAGTGGATTCCAACCCCGAAAATCATTTTGAACAATGATAACCTGAACCCATTTTCAAGAGGACTTTAGTAATTTGATTTCAATCTTAATTTTTACCAGTTGCAAAGTTTCCAAAAAATTCAAAAAAATTCTTTATACTTTTCTTTTCTTTAATTTTAATCAATCAATCAAAACCTCCTTTTTAATTAATTTAATTGCATCATTCGACTTAGGCTAGTTTTTAAATCAATTTCCATCGGATCCAAGAGAGAGAGACGACCCGAGGTTCAGCTTGCTGCAATCTTGGAATTAAATATTTTGACCGATTTCCAAGGTCGATTTCTTAATCGAATGACAGAGCCGCGATCAATCGGCTTCCTCATCTTCATGGTCGAGCATTCCGTTGTCAAGTTTGAAATTGGCGGTGGAGATATTTGACGGTACTGCCCATTTTAGCATATGGCAAGGGGAGGTTTTGGACTCCCTTTTCTAGAAGGGTCTTGACATTGCCATTGAAGAAAAGAAACCAAAAGATGTTGAGGATAAGTATTGGAATATCATAAATCGATTGGCATGCAGAAAAATTCGATCGTGTCTATCTAGAGAGCATAAGTATGCTTTCAAGAACAAGACTTCTACACACAAATTATAGAAGGCATTAGAGGAAAAATTTCTAAAAAAGAGTGGTCAGAATAAGCTCCTTACGAAGAAAAGGCTGTTCCAATTCAATTACTGACTAGGTACTACTATGAATGAACACTTCACTATGTTTAATTAGTTAGTAGTAGACCTGTTGAATTTTGACGTGAAATTTGTTGGACCCCGTTTCTGGAGCCCAACTCTTGCTGAGTCATAAACCATGATCTTCATTACTCCGTATTTTCAAAGTCATAAAATGTTACTGAATTTCCCTCTAGAGTTATTTCAATGAACCCTCATAAGCCATCAATAGTTCATCTTCATTCTTATAACATCCCAAAATTTCCTTACAATTTGTTCAATGGCATGCCCACATAAATAAGTCACCATAATCAAACTCATTTCTTATAACTTCAGAGCATATTTTGGGAAACCTCAAAATGGAATTCAATTTGACTTCTTCAGAACATTTTTTCCCCATTGTCTTAATTTTCTAATGACACCAAAATCATTCAATTTGGTTCGTAAATCTGAAAGTTATACACCAAACATTTTCTGACTATTATTACACTTAACAGTACACTAAACTCAACTTCCATCCAAATATTGACAGCCTTAGAAACTGAATTAAAATTCAATTCCTTCAGCTAATTTATAGCTCTATGTCTCTAGGTTATTTATAAGCAATAATAATCTCGTTTGGAGCTCTACAGATCAAGCTATCATCAAAATATTAAAGCATGTTAAGTAAAACATCAAATTTATGCTCTTCCAACTAATGGCCTTACTTTGATTTTATCAATCTTTTCTTGATCAATACCAAAGCTACAAATGTTCATGGAGAGATAGATAAATGTGTTAGGAATCTAATGCTTCAAAAATTAGGTCATTTAGAGGTCGGATGACAAAGTTATGGTCAAAAGAGTGGAATATGTTCATGTTTGGGGAGGATCGGTGGGTCGCGATCGAGCAATTTCCACAGAGCATCGCGATCGCAACTTCCTCTTATCTTTTCTTCCTCTGACCCGTCTTGGTAAAAAGGGCATACCTTTCACGAAGAATATTGGATTAAGGTCATTTAAAGACCGTTTCAAAGAAGAATTTTAGGCTTACAACTTATATGAAGACTCCAAAAAGATATTTGGCCTCTAAAAGGGTCCAAATTTCAAAACAATGTTGCTGTCCTGAATGTCCATCCTATACAACACCACAACTTCTAATAATCATATCTCTTAACTCCAATGTCCAAAAATTTCATACTATATACCATTGGAAAGCTAATAGAAAGATATACAACTTTGAAGAAGAAAACTTTGTCCAATTTAGCCTAGATCAATAAAGTTCTTCCCTTAAAATCAGTACATAATTGTAACCCTTATGAAAGACTTGAAAATTTTCCCAACTCCACTTCCTCTAACGCAACATCATTCATAACAATTCAACTACCAAATTTATTTCATTAAACCCTCAAATCTCAATTCATACGTCTCATCACATTCAACTCCATCTCATCCATACACAAATTCACATCTCAACTTAACCATCATTCAAACTCAAATTCACATTTCAACTTAACAATCATCCATACACAAATCCCTGTTTCATTAACATCATAAAAATAAGAGTTTACAAAGCTTTAATGGCATTCCAAGCCACATTACATCATCAATATCAAAAATCCGAAATACAAAAGATACAGAACCCCATAATTTTCAACATGTGCCTAAAATCTTGTTTTTATATCAATCTAACTTAAAATACAAAATATGCAAAACCGGAGTGAAGCTTTGACTCTTTTTCACTCGTTCTCTTGCTCATCACCTGAATAGGGGAAGGAGAGTGGAGGTGAGCTTAAAAGCTCGTGGGTAACAGTTTATAATTGATAACAAGCAAAACCATTGAAATTATTCATTTGTCATAAAAAATTCTTATTAAATTCAAGAAAAGCATGGTTCTCAACCAATTCACAATAATACAAATCATATATGCATCAACTTGACAATTCACAGATGCAATGCATGACAAATGGCTCGAGAGTTCTGTGAAACAGAACGGAGAAACCGAAGTTTACACCGTGAACAAATCGAGTCCAAATTCTTAGGATCTCGTGGCCTCAAGCAGGCAGCCGGGAGAAGGCTATAGGTTAATGTGCACGTGACTAATGAAACGAGTTCCTCTCCTTCCCAATCATAAGCAAATTTATGCTCAATGCATTTCTATACATTTTCATATTCTCATGTTTTTTCCTCTTTTTCTTTATTCAAAATGCCATGACACATTTCAATGGCATCACATGATCATACATCACAGTGCATTTTTCCAAATTCACAACAATTCAAATCCAATCAATAAAGCATATAGACACATATAAGCAAATTCTTGAAATCATTTAAAAGCAATATATGCACATTTATGAATTAATTGAAATAATTTTATTCTCTCTATTTGGAAAAACTTCTTATTTCAACCACAAAGTATCATTCTTCCCATTCTTACTCAAAATTCATATTCATTTTCAACTTCTTAGTAAGGTTCACAATTTTTGAATCCTCAATTTGGGCATTGGTAAATCCTTTCATGTGAAACTGATCTTCAATTCCATAGCAAATAGTACTTTGATTTGCCAAAAATTCAACTCCACATTCTATGCTCCTTTTTGCACTAGATCTGATCAACCTCAATATCTGAATTTATGCTTCACTGCTATTGTGATTTTTTTTGCTTAATGCATTAGATACAACACTAACTATACTGGGAAATACTCATTTGTACCATCATTTTCATTCAGTACTTATATCCATTGTCTCAGCCTCATATTCAATTCTCTCAACTCGATAATTACCTCAAACTTTAATAATCTGTATATGTATATATATCCAAGATGTCCTTATTACATATACTATCTCCAAACTTTCAAAGCAATCACTACTATAGCAGTTCTAAATCATGTATCAAATAATCAACTCATAGGACTTTAGTTATCTCCATATATATGAAATCACTTTGTTATGCTACATTGGATTTTATTCTAATCTTTTATACAAAATCATTGTACACTATAAAATCTCCAAATCCAAATGGTATAATTAATATCGACATTCTAATTCCTCAAAATTGTTTTTACAACCACGATACGTAAGATTAATCTCAATGTTCAAAAATATTCTCCTCACTTTTCAAGTACACTCCAAATATCCCCTATGATTATAATCACGAATTGATCCATTTTGCTTGGATCACTTTAATCTTCAATAGCATAGTACTATAGGGGAATTTGTTAAGTGGAACAAACGTTTCCAAAGCTCCATAGGCCCATGATTAATTCTCATAATTCCTTAAATAACTAATTCCTCATTTCACCTGTTATTTTCAATTTCCCAATTGACTTCCTTTCTCGAATGATTTTCTCAATTCATTCGATTTCCTCTGATTTCACATTGAATTATCCTACTGTCTGCTTATTCATACCAATTTCTTCACACATTTCAATTTATTTTCAATCTTAACTTCCTGTGTTTGTAACATATTCATCACGTCAAATTTATATCTCCGAAACATATTTACACATAATATAACATGGACCTATATACTCCTTATATTTGCAATTAATGTCTCTTCAAATTTAGGAATCCACTCATATAGTTGGATACTTTACATCAAACAAAATATGTACATTCTCAGTAGTATATTCTACCTCTTTTGCTTTAGTCTTCGCTAAAGATATGGCTCCAATATTTACTTTTGAATCATTGCGTATTCATTTCCGATTTGTTCTTTCATTGAATATAAACTGTCTGATCTATTTAACCTAATTCAATGGAATTCTTCCCCGAAAGAATATTTCTTGCGACTGTCATCTATTCTATTCATGTAATTTTTATCAATCAACTATTATCATCATCATATTATCAGGCATCCTTAATATCTTGGGAAGACCAATTTCTATCGTTCTTACAAGGTCATAACATTCTAATTACCAAAACTCAATAAAATAATGAGCATAATTACTGAAGCATATGCTTAGGTGTGTATCATCAAAGTCATCCCATTTTGTCCACATGTTTATCTCTGACAATCACCAATTTATATCTTACACAAATGATACTTTGATCTCATTGATCCTAGACAATATTTCTCTCTTTATCAAACATACTAACACCAATTTTACTGCCGTTTTCCAGAATTTACCTCTTCTATTGATATATCGTTTCATAATGAGTCAACTACCGTATTGAGTGCATCAACTCTTCTCATTTAATTCTTCATCTTTTCCTTAATCTCATTCCTACGTAAAATTCTATCTTATATGCATTTCTAACTTTCTCCATACTACATATCATTTCATTCATCTCATGAAAAGTCATTTATGTCTATTTCATTTCCCCTTTACACTTTCCTCATTTCTGTCTCATTTTCCTATTGTCATTTTCTTTATCTTCCATATGTGTATCCTCAATCAATTAAGAATTATTGATGCATAATCATTATGAAATTCTGATCTCAATTCCACTAATATCTTCTTACGGTGAATCATAACTCTTGTCGCATTCATCAAGCAACCACCTCGGTTCCTAATTCATCTTCTTAAGACCATAAGAAGGCTATGTTTTCATTGTATTCTACTTGTACACTCTAATCTCATCATTTATACTTATATCCCTATATTCCTCAACAATCCATGACAATACATTCACATCTATATCATATTTGGGGATATATCACCACAGTGCAGTATTAAAGTCATATTCAATAATGCATCCCCCAATACAAATACGTTGAATCATTATCTGTCATATTTACTCATATACTATTTATCATTTCTGTTTATTCACAACTTTCATTTTCTCATATCACGAAAAAGTAAAATTTTTCTTACTAATTCTATCAGCTCAAACTCTTAACAATTGCTCTTACATGTGACTCATACACATGTGACTCAGACTAGGGATCAGTCGCAACTGCATTCGCAGACATGACTAAAATGCATGTAACTTCGCATATATTTCAAAAATTGCCCATGTAAGATCCTAATTCTGGGCTCCAATACCACAACTGTGTTGGACCCCGCTTCCGGAGCCCAACATTCGGAGTTATAAAGCATTAGCAAACTCATTTCTTCAACTCATACCCTTAGTTTGATTCAATCAATCTTTTTCATATCAATACCAAAAGCTATAACTTCTAATGGAGAGATAGAGGAATGTGTTAGGAAACTATTGCTTCAAAAATCAAGTCATTTGGAGGTCGGACAGAGAAGTTATGGCCAAAAGAATTAAGCATGATTTTTACCCTCAATCACATTGTACCTGTTTCAGGAAAATTGGCATCACTTTCACTAGAGATATCAGATTGAGGTTGTCTTTGGACGGTTTGGAATACGACTTCTAGATCTAAAACTTTCGTGAAGACCTTAAAGAGATATTTTACTATCTAAAGGGTCAAATATTGAATTTTCAAAAGTGTAGATGGATCAGACGAAGTGATTCAGTCTAAGACGAAGGGACTCAGTCAAAGCTGAATCAGACGAAGGGATTCAGTCAAAGCTAAATCAAACGAAGGGATTCAGTCAAAGATGAATTAGATGAAGGGATTCAGTCAAAGCTGAATCAGATGAAGGAATTACAAAAAGAACCAGAACGAGAAACAAAAGAAGCACCAAACTTAAGCAAAGATCAAATAATCAAGCAAAAAAAGAAAGAAATAACTGGAGCAAGCTATAACAGAAACTAATTACCCACCAACGATTGTAAAGAAAGCATGAATTTTCAGTCTCATAAGAAAAGCACAAGAGGGATTCAATCAAAGCTGAATCAGATGAAGGATTCAGTTAAAGCTGAATCAGACGAAGGGATTTCTATGGGGTCTCCCTCACATCACCTAATGTTATAAATCACTAACTACACTCTACAAAGCATTTCCAATGGTTCCTACATCCATTCTAACATCACTTTCACTCATACTCTTCCCAAATTCACTTCTTCTAATGTGATATCACTCCTTAAACATTCAGTTACCAATTTGGTTGTATTAAACTCCCAAATCTCATCTCAAATGACTCATCACATACTATAACTCTAATCCTTACTATAGTTGTTCTGTATATACATCCTATGTAGCATCACCACTTATAATGATCATATCTCTTAACTCCGATGTCCAAAAATTTTATACGATATAGCGTTGAAAAGATAGAAAGATAAACTACAACTTCCTAGAAGACAACTTTGTCTAATTTAGCCTAGATCAATACGGTTTGTCCCCAGAAGTCAGAACACAATTTCTTACCCCTATAAAAACTTGAAAATGCAATGTACAAACTTTGAGAGTCATGAGAAAAAACGCAATCATATCCCATTAGCATCAAAAGATAAGGGTTTTGCAAAGCTTTAATAGGCATTTCAAGCCACAATACATCAATATCTCAAAATCCCAAAATACAAAAGATATATGAACAATAATTTGCTCAAAATGCAACTACCACATGCAAGTTTCAGTTAGTGCAGGCCATTAACATTAAAAATGCATGAAGTTTAAAGGGGAGGTTCAAACTACAAACAAATACCCAAATTAGACCAAGAACACAAAAACCTAGTAAATAACAAAACTCACTTACCTCAACCGGCACGCAGAAGAAGTCACTGAACCACGTGAAGGAAGAAGTTGACGGAGCTAGAATGAGCTAACGACCAAAGAAGATAACCAAAACAAAGTAAAGAAGACAATGAATATCAAAGTAGTATGCAAATTGATGTAAATTCATGTTCAGAAGTCTTAGTTATAGCATTTGATTGTCGTCGTGTCATATAGCAAAATCCAGTCATTTTCCTTTTAAAACATAAAAAGGATGACAAAAGTTCTCTTTTTAATGAAGTAAAAAATGCAAAATGACTATACTGCAAAATATAGAAACAGATACAAATTTAATTAAAATGTGTGGAAAATCATTGTTGACATTCTTAACAAGCAAAGGAAACAAATGTAAAAAATGAATACTTGCTGAAGCTTCTCTTCAATCCCCTTGAAAAAAAAAATACTGCCAACAAATGAGTTCGTACAACCAAGCAATAATCAATAAGATCTTAGCCAGGAACCTTAAGTAATTGAAAGAGATCTTAAGTTACCGCCATGTTTGACTCAAGATGTATGAGTGAAGCCACATAAAACATACCACAGAATATTGCATGCCATTCACATTACTATCTACTAACAACATTAATTAAGGGTAATTCAACTTTTAACAGAGGGATCACTATTCTGTGGTTATGTAATTCAGCTTTTAACGGAGGGAACACTATTCAAATTTACTATCCCAAAGACAAAATATTATGTAGTCGCTAGTCACACAATAGTAGATGATGTGTTCCTTCAAGTAAACTAGTAAAGTGACTATTAGGTCTAACCAACAATATCTCCTGAAAGGTTACATATGATAACTTTTGGCAATAATATAATCCATTCTCAACCACTTTTGGCTTTGAGCATTCGTACTTATATGGAAAGGACATGGACGTGTATAAATAACAATTTTATAGGACCCCTACACACCCCTTGATCCATGGATTCTAATTAAACTATAACATCTCTTACCTTAAAAAAAACCACCAACAGGTCTCCAAGTGTTTAATATTGCCAAACCTAATTCTCTTAGGGAATGCAATAACTTTTATTCCCTGCTAATCAGAATGATGGGGGCATATTTTGACCTTCTAAGAACTGCATGCCTAGAATATATATTGTCAATTATTTTTATTTAGTAATATGTGAAGATGGTATCGCATGTAACACTTTGTGCATACCAATTCAATAATTTACAGGAAAGAGGAACTAAAGTTTCTTTCAAATTCGTACAATTCTCACGACCCAATATATATATATGTATGAAAGAAAACGACATTGATATTGCGATATCCCATCTACCAAACATCCAGGATGTTTCCGAGTGATAGGAAATGAAGACTAAAACAAGTCATGTGCGCAACTACAGGTGTTCCAAATCGATGTATTGGAATGAAGATACAGAGACTCATATGAGACTCACATGTATAGCTAGGTAAGCTAGATGATTGAGATCCCACAAATATTGTGTCCCATAAAATTGCATAAAATAATGTAGCTTACAAACAAATAAAGGAATTTTGCTGCCAAGCTAGAAACTTCAGATCCTTACATATCTAGGTGCGTGCATGATTCCTTACTAGAATATAGTTAGAAAGTCTTTTATAGAGGACTGTATCAAACAAAATGCAAGAATGATGCAAGCAATTATTATCTAAAAATAACATTATCGATTTAGGGAACGAGATGTTTCAATAAGGTTATTTTATGCATTTTGTCTATCTTGTTGTCTTACGAAACTTAGGATGCTTTTATACGTCCATTTCACACATTTCTTAATTAAACTCCACAAGGTCATAGGTAAGACATCCATACAAACAAAGTTCAGAAATTATGAAACCAGTACATAAAACCCAGTACAAAACAAAACCCACTAACCGAAAATGTAGACGCAGATGCAAAAGAAAGAAGGGAATCGCAAATGCAAAAGGGAACCAATAGCGAGAAGGAAGAAGGAACGAAGACGTTGAACGATAATGCAGAACGAAGACGCAGAAGGAAGACACAGAACGAAGAAGATGGATGGCCAGAAGGAACCCACGATGACATAGAACCGGCGGCAAGAGAGAGGAAAAAACCAAGTGGAAATGAGGACCGAGGGGCCTTCGTGGTAAGTATCAAACGTTTAACGAAAACGACATCGTCTGGTATTGACGTTGTTTTCGATTTTACAAAAATGCTAAAGATGAAGCTAACAGTGCCGTTTAAATTTTAATTTTACTGATGGAATAACACTTCCGTCGGTAAATAACCAACGAAATACACTTCCGTCGGTGCACCCCGATTCATTTAAGTTTTATTAAAAATAGTTGAAGCAAATGACGACGTTTAACTTTTAACTTTACCGATGGAAGTGTATTTTGTTGGTAAACAACGACGCTTATTTAGTCGCCTACTATTTGCACCTCTTTTACCGACAGTGATTCCTATTCTGTCGCTATATTCCATCGTAAAAATCAGAGGGATAATTTCCCATCCAGCTCTACCGACGAATATTTTGTCCGTCACAAATTACCATATATTATGACAATTTTATCGACGAAATGTGACTTTCCGTCGCTATTGTTCAACAGTATTATTTCCATCCGTAATTTTTCATCAGAAATCGGTAATTTTCTTGTAGTGCTTGCATTCTTGTTCCAAAATAATAAGAACTTCTTCATGTTTGTGACAACTTCCACTTAAGGTTCATTCACATGTACATGTATTGTTTCTTGTCTAAAATAATTAAATGGCTTAAGAAAAATATGTCCAATTTTTATAGAAATTTTGTGTCCACTTAATAACATGTTACACCTAAATATATCAACATATAAGTTGGATCGATTTACTTTAATTATCCATAACTATAACTGATTCTTGTGTCCTTATGTTTTAGCCAAAGAATACTTCAAATTTACTCCACAAGAATTTAAAACAAGGTTAATCTTGATCTATCATAAATCCATCTGAATGAATTTTTTTTTGATCCATTTCTATACTAGTCAGCTCCAATATTTTTCGACTATCATTTGACTTAAATACTTGTCATTTAGGGTTGGGTTCCTAATTTAACTTTTTACGAAAATAAATTTTACATTAGCCATATAACATCATTCACACAAAATGAAATTTTATAGACACGTGAAAAGAAAATTTTGCGATTTTACAGTTTTAGTGGGTAGTTTGGTGTGTGTTTAGTTGTTAATTTGATCATTTATTGTGTGTTTAGGCTAGAATTGTGTTAGTTTGTTAAATATTTTTGTTTTAAGTGTTTTATAGGTTAAAGCATGTTTTTAAGCTTCAATGTTGTGTATTTGAGGTGCCTTGATGAGTTTCAGAGGAGACTTGAACTAAAGCAAAGGCCCATGATCGTGATAGAAGCAGGTGTAAAAAGCCATGATCGTGACCTTGTTTGCCACGATCATAATAGAAGGCAAAACTCTAGGCCACGATCGTGGCACTACATGCAGACAACCTTCCCAACTTGAGTTTTCGAAGGACTTTTTGGACCTTTCGAACTAAAAAAAGCCCTAGGTTGCCTAAATTAGAAAAAAAAAACTATAAAAGGGTTAATGATGAAACCCTAAGGGAGCTTTTACATTCTGCCACTTTTGGAAAGTTCAAGAGAGAGACAAGGAGAGATAGAGAGAAGAAGAAGAGGAAGAAGAAGTAGGTCCCAACATTGCTGCTTCCTGGATTGTCCGATCCAAGTTCTACTTCCTTTCATTTCATTTTTATTCATTTAGTGTACAAGATTGAAATGGATTGTATGATGATGGGTTTTGGATTACTGACAATGTTTTAACTCTTCCTTCTAGATTTTACTTTGATTTAATGTTAATATAGTCAATTTTGTGTTTTATTGATTAAGTGTTATGATTAACTTCAATTTTTGCATATTTCAATAACAAATTGAGAGTGTGAACCAGACAAAAATGATTGGATTGGATTAACAAGAGTTAGGCGATCCAATAGACCAGGTAGTTAATCATATCAGTTTTGTGCGAAGAGAGATCCCGTGTGAGACCCGTAGTTTAGTAGAGAGCTTCCATTCTAATTTTAATTATAGGTCTTTTGTTAATTGAGAGATTGCAAATTCCATAATTTAATTAGGGTTAATGATTTAGGGCATAAGATTATAACTCGAGAGAGAGTAATTCCCCTAACGATAGTCTAGAACTAATACCCCAATAACACATAATTGGCTAGATTAGCATTAATGATAGGTAGAATCCCCTCTTTCATAACTTGGTAATTTCTCTTGACTAATTTCCATAGTGACCTTTTGTGTTGCTCAATTTCAATTCTTGTTTTGTGTTAATTTCTTGAGTTGAATTCCTGCAATCAAATTCTCGTGTTTACATTCTTGTTTCATTTTTAATTTCACTTTATTATTTCTCTAAGCCTTAGACACCCTAGAATTAGAATAGTTCATCCTCCTCGTGGGATCGACTCTTCATTTACTACAGTTCATGACGCGTGCACTTATGGTATATGAAGGTTTAAATTATATAGAGTAAAAAACTCTTAGGTTATAAAATTTGTCTCTCTTGAGTCATAATCACCTATCTTCATGTTGATTAATTGAAATCTTTATCTAATTAAAACTACTAAGAATGCATACATTTTATGAATCTTTACAAAAGCTTTGACTCTAATACTAGAGGATTTATATAAGCCTTTCTCTAACACTTGATATAACTCTTAATATTTAAGTTATGATCCAATCATATGAAAGTTCTCTCAAATCTTTTACAAGCAAATTAATATCAAATCCAGTTGCTAGTGTAATTAAATATGCATTAAGAACATTTAAGATATTTCACAAAAATGAATCTCACTTTATAGGTAATATGTAATTAATCTTTAACAAAGATAATACTAGGGTTTCTCCTATCTAAACATATAATTAGCCATAACGTTGTATTTAAACTAATAAAAATAAGTGATAAGATAAAAGACATCAAGGTAGAAAGAGTTCTCTAGATGAAATATTCATAGTCTAATTATCTTAGATATATTGGGATGATCTCCGATCCTTTTCTTTAACAAAAATTTCATTAAATTGATCCTTTAAAGGTTCCTATACTTCTCAGTGGCTAACCTTAGGTTTAGAATAAAAAATATATAAAAGAATCATAAAAAGACATATTAGGGTTTCCAATTGTTGTGTATAATTTCTATTGATTTTCCTTGCATTCATATCTTGATTTTGGTTACAAATTTCTGAATTTTTAATCCAAATTTGAATGAATTGAGTGAAAATGGTTGTGGATGTTGCACGAGGTTGAAAGGAATTTTTTGTGAATTTTGCATGAAAAATGAAAGGTAACGTAAATTTTGCATGAAAAGAAAAAAAGAGAAAAGTGGTGATTAAGGTGTCACCACCGTGACAAGCTTAGTCACAGTGGTGACTAGCCCTTTCAGGGGTGACAAACATAGTCACCCCTATGACTACTCCCTTGCCCTCACTTTGAGTTAGACACTTGTAGGTTTTGACAACGTAATAACCCTAAAACCCTAAACCTAGACTGGTGCTATAAATAGAAAAGGGCGCGGAATCGAGAGAAAGACTTACTCTAGAACAAAAAATAGAGAGATGAAAAGAAAGGGAGAAGAGACAAGAGAATAGAGAGAGTCAAGTAAGGTGAAGAAGATAAACAACACAGAGGTGGAAACAGTAAGAACATTCAATCATCTCGGTGAGAGCCAAGCAAAAGTAGAAAGTGAGAGCTAATGCAAGAAGCTTGAAAGGGGCAACAGATCACCACAACTCCCTCATCCGATCCTTGTTTTTTTAATTATGTTCTTTATCTATCACATTGTTTCTTTGTTATTTTACTAGACTCATTATGTTGTAGCTTAACCGACTCTTATTCTATAGCTTTTGATAGTTCATTTGGTTATTTACTTGGTTTGTTGCTTTAATACTTCCCTTATACTGATAAAATGGGATTAAAGTATATAAAGATGATGAATCTTGTTATTTTTCTGATGGGCTGATCTCTTTTTCTTGAGGATTAATGTAGCTATTTTAGTCAAATATGTATGATTAAGGAACTATGTTATTGTCTTATGTTTGCTATAGTTTCTAAACTGAATGGATGTAATAGCATGACCAAATTTTGCATCATTTTGGTATTAAATGAAGCATCGAGAGAAGAAGTTTAATATGGAATGAGAAATTATAGACGCTTAGGTTGAGAATTAGAAATATATTAACTTAACTGGTAATTATAAGTTGGGTTTCCATAATTAATTTGCATGACAAACTTATCGAATACAAAAAGTTAGAATAGGTTGTTATTTGAATTGATTTTAGAACCCAATTGGTAATTTTAGTAGGACAATTATCCAATCATTTCCCCTTAATCATGCATAGGAGATTAAATTAGTGAAATTAATTATCAAGAGTTTCCCAATTCAATTAATCTATTCGTTTTTGCTTCCAATTAAATTAGTTAGCTTCTCAATTTAATTTTGTGATTTCCTTTAAAGCCTTCACTTAACAAATTGGGATAGAATGTTTAAGATTGCATCTATTTTTATTTTTTTCAAGGTTAATTTGAGTCAACCAATTTCACCTTCGTGGGAGACAACCCTAGATAATCAACTACAACTACTTCGTATACTTGCGAGTAGGATAGCCTAGGTATTTTTAGAACTTATTTTGGCATAACAATTTTTTGGTGTCGTTGCCCAGGAAGTGTTTAGTGTTTGCACTTAATTTAATTTTGATTGTTTTGTCCGTTCATGTATACATTTTTGTCGTGTTATTTCAATGAGTTGTTTTAGCAGACATACATACATCAGATAAGAGGACCTCAAAGGGACTTTGAAGACAATCTCGAGGAATCTAGGATGTCAAGCCTAGTCTGGCCCAACCGACAGGCTAGGTGGCCTATGGCTCGATGGGTAAGGTGATTGATAATCATGTTAAGATCCTTTTTAATCTATTTGGTGTAGGTAATCAATAGGTAAGGCTCTCCTTACCAATGAAAAAGGTGAACAAAATGAAGAAATAAATGTGAACTATAACTTTTCAAGTCACGTTCAGAAAGCCGAAAAACTGGGGCATGCAATCAACTGTAATAAAGGATCCAGACTGCATAAGACAACTAATCCTCATAGACCACCGATCCCATATCCGAGCCACCTTAAAAGATAAGCAATTTACTAATCTATATAACGTGTTTTCCAAATGAGATGGTTATATTTTCAGAAGTTGCAAGTGTAAAGCTTCAGCAACAATTATCGCCCAAATTGAAAGACCCAAGGAGTTTTCTCGTGCAAGTATCAATGGGTAATGGTGATGAGGTTAAGGTTATGCTTGGCCTTAAATAAGGTATAAACCTTATTCCTTGCTCTAGTTATGAGAAACTAGATCTAGGACAATTAAGACCTACCAATATGTGCTTACAATTAGCTGACAGGTCAATTCATTATCCGAAAGGAATAATGGAAGATGTGTTAGTAAAGGTTGGTGGATTGATTGTCCCTATAGACTTTATGGTCTTAGATATGGGGGAGGTTAAAGCGCAAGGGAAGGAACACACTATAATCCTAGGGAGGCCTTTTACGACCACTACTAATACTTTGATTGATGTAAAGAATGAGAAACTGAGCATGACTGTTTTGGGAGAAACGGTGAAATTTTCAATATTTAATGTTAAACACACTCCTACTACTAATGTTTGTGAAGAATGCTCTCTTGTTGATAAATTTAATTCTGCAAACCTTGATTTTGCATTGCAAGAAGAAGAAGAAAAGAATTTGGGCTTGGTGAAAGAAATTGATAAGTGTTGTCAATTGCTAGATGATGCAACTAAGGGAGAGGTTGGCAAATTCTTGGAGAAAAAACCCAATGAAGAGAAGAAAACAGTGGAATCGGTCACTTTGAGCGATCCACCTTGAGCATGACGGTTGAGGTCTCCAACTAAAAGACATTAAAGAAGCGCTAAATGGGAGGCAGTCCATATAATTTCAATTTTTTTCAATTATTTATTTTTTATTCCTTTTTAGTGGAACTTGACTTAATATGTTTGCTTTGTGTGCATAGGCCTATTTTTCAATGTCTTCTATTTGTCTTCCTTATAGCTGCTCACCACTCCTCAATGTAGTACGCCATGCTTATTTTCATGCTTCACACAGCATTGACATAACCACCACCCACACTTTCGTATCTTATTTCTATCCCTTTTCTTTTTATTATTTTTACTGCTTGTCATTTTAATGTCTTTTAGTTTTAATATTTGTCCTTGTTCATGTTATTTTGTGTCTTAGATCCCCCTTTTACTTTTTTGTATCACATTAGGAATAATGTGATATTTAAGTATGGTGGAGTATTAGCTAAAAAAATTTGTTATGTTTTGTGCTTGTGTGTTTGTTTTTTCCCATTTAACAGTTAGAGATACATGGTCATTAAATGAACTTGATCTGGATTAGAAATGCATAATATGAGTGAATGAGTATACTTGTATGCTTAAGCTGATTGACTTGCATTTCTATTAAAGGGACATTATCCTGTTGTGATAGATGAATGACACTTTCATTTTGTAAGAATTTGAGCCATTTTGAAATATTTAACACCAAATTCAAGTATTCTTTGCTGAGAGTGTTCTTTCATGATCAAGGAACTTTAGAACTTGCTTGCAAATACTAGTCACACAGTCTTACACAAACATTAAAATGATGAAGGCAATTAGGATATCCCTTTTTGCTTAAAAGTCCACCGTAATTTTACCCTTAGTAAGCCCCCTTTGAGCTTAACATGAACCATTTCTTCTTTAAACCTAAAATGTGAGCCTCAACCTTGATTATTTAACTTTTTCATCATACCTACCATAAGGATGAATTGAGCATTTAAATGGGTATGATTGGGTTTAGGGAATAATTTCTTGAATAAGTGTGGGGGAATCATAGGATATATTTGGTTTTTAAGTTAGGAATGAGTATGGGTGTAATAATTTGCATCTCTCCTCTGCATTTTACCTCTTCTAAACTTGATCTTGTTCTAAATAAATAAAAATAATAATAAAAAGAAAAAAGAGAGAAAAAGAGAAGAAAAAAGGAAATAAAGGAAGGAAGAGAAGATAACCAAAAAATGAAAAGAAAGAGGAGGGATAAAAAAAGGGGAGTGTTAATCTTGTTAACTTAAAAGGAATCAATTAAGTGTTTTATGGCTCATTATTTTGTATTATTTTAAATGCTCAATTTGTTTTATGGTTTTCAACTGTGATTTTCCTTTTTCCTACCCTTATCCTGGCTCCATTACAACCAAAATAAAGACCTTCAGATTGAAGTTTATGTTTGAAATGAGTGGGGAAGATTAGATTAGTAAGCAAGCTTATGGTAGATGCCTTACATGAAATGAATGATGAGTGAATATATCCTACTGTTGAATGCTTAAGAAGATGGACAGTGGAGATAGTATCTATCACACTTGTTGATGGTTCATTGAATTGAAGTACTTGTTGATTTTGGCCAAATATGTGAAGAATAGTCAATTCACAGAGTATTATAAGTTTCAAGTTCTCATGTTGTGTTTATTGAAATGATCATTTATATCTTTGATCATTATTTTGGGAACATTGTTGTTTTCATTGTTTGTTCTTGTATAGTCTAGTATTCTTTATTTTGCTTGAGGACAAGCATAGTTTAAGCGTGACGGAATTGTTGTGTGTAATTTATATTGATTTTGTTTCTTGATTTTGGTTATAAATTCCTACATTTTTAATCCAAATTTGAATGAATTAAGTGAAAATGGTTGTGAATATTGCATGAAGGTTGAAGGGAATGTCTTATGAATTTTGCATGAAAAATGAAAGATCATATACATTTTTCATGAAAAAAAAAAGAGAAAAGTGGTGATTAAGGTGTCATCATCGTGACAAGCTTAGCCACGACAGTGACCAGCCCTCACGGAGGTGACAAACATAGTCACCCCTACTCTTTTGCACTCACTTTAAGTCTGACGTGCAGGTTTTGAAGGCATAACAACCCTACAACCTTAAACCTAGTTAGTGCTATAAATAGAAAAGGGTGCGGAATCGAGATCTAGACTTCTTTTGGAACACAAAACAGAGAGAGGAAAAGAAAGGGAAAAGAGAGAAGATAACAAAAAGAGTCGAGTGAGGTAAAGAAGATAAATAGCACAGAGGTGGAAACAGTATGAACATTTGATCATCTTAGTGAGAGCCAAACAAAAGTAGAAAGCGAGAACTAATACAGGAAGCTTGAGAGGGGTAGGAGATCACCGCAAGTCCCTCATTCGATCCTTGTTTGCTTATTATGTTCTTTATTTGTCGCATTGTTTCTTTGTTATTTTACTGGACTCATTATTATGTAGCTTAACCGACTCTTACTCTGTAGCTTTTGATAATTCATTTGGATATTTACTTGGTTTCTTGCATTAATACTTCTCTTATACTGATAAAGATGGGATTGAAGTATATAAAGATGATGAATCTTGTTATTTCCATAATGGGTTGATCTCTTTTTCTTGAGGATTAATGTAGCTATTTTAGTCAAATATGTATGATTAAGGGACTGTGTTGTTGTTTTATGTTTTTATAGTTTCTGAACTAAATGGATGTAATAACATGACCAAACTTTGCATCATTTTAGTAATAAATGAAGGATCGAGAGAAAAATTTTAATATAGAACGAGAAATTATAGATGTTTAGATTAAGAATTAGAAATATGTTAACTTAAGTGGTAATTATCAGTCGGGTTTCTATAATTAATTTGGATGATGAACTTGTCGATTACAAAAGTTAGATTAGGTTGCTATTTGAATTGATTTTAGAACCCAATTGGTAATTTTAGTAGGATAATTATCCAATCATTTCCCCTTAGTCATGCATAGAAGATTAAATTAGTGAAATTAATTCTTAAGAATTTCCCAATTCAATTAATCTATTCGTTTTAGCTTCCAGTTAAATTAGTTAATTTCTCATTTTAATTTTATGATTTTTTTTAAAGCCTTCACTCAAAAAGCGGGATAGAATGTTTAGGATTGCATCTATTTTATTTTTTTCAAGATTATTTGAGTCAACCAATTTTACCTCTGTAGGAGAAACCTAGGTAATCAACTACAACTATCTCGTATACTTGCGAGTAGGATAGCCTAGGTATTATTAGAACTTATTTTAGCATAACACCAATCACTTTCACAACTTTAGTTCAATATATACACATTCTTTGACCGTGTATTCCTATTGTGTTTTTAAAGGTGTACATAGTCTAAGACTTGCTCACGTCTGAGGTTATAAATTCTTTTGCAATTTTACAACTAGACAACACAGGCTACGACACGACCATGTCTGAAGTCATGGCTCTCTTTGATTATTTTCACAACCACATGGTCTCGTTGATACATGTATCTAGATTGTGTATTCATATCCAGGTGGTTCAAGAGGGACATGGGGTAGCATAATGCTGTTTTCTAGGCTATATTCAACCAAAAATTATGATCTCTGCATGTTTTTACTTACAATTTTCTCTAATTCTTAAAAGATCTCATTTACACACAAAATCATCCCAATTACTTGAAAGTATATAAAATTAGGAAAATCAAAGTAATTTAGGCTTTAAAAAGAAAAATACTAGTCAAATATATGTATATTATGTTAATTAAATATCCCCCAAACTTGAGGTTTTTTTGTCCTAAAGAAATTAATCTTAATAACTCTCGACTTAAATAAGATTCAATTTCAAGAAAGTTTAAAAATTAATTAAAGTAATTAGAACTCCCTGTCTTCTACTTAACTATATTGTTCATCAATTATTTAAGTCTCTAATTCCTAAATCAACATTCCAAAAAAATCTCAATTGAAATAAAATAACCTCAAACATAAAATTAAAATAAGTAAAAAGCTTGAAGTCTTAAGCACTTTATAACTAATATTAGAGAAAGTTTAATATAATTGTTTTTGGTAATTTTATGGAGCATTAGAGACTTGTTTGAATACCTTTGGTTACCTAATTAGGTCACCATTTTAAATGCATACTAGCATTACATTAACATTGACCTTTTTTAATGTTAAAATTAGTGAAATTAATTTATTTACACTAACTTTATTCATTTAATTTTTTATTAAAATGGAATACTAAGTTATTTGATAATATCAATAGTAACCCAATTGTGTTAAACTCATATATATGGTTTCATCTTTCAAATTAAACACAATTTTAATGTATATGTCTATTGATTTTACCTAGTTGATTTACAATGAATCTAACTTCTAATAATTCCTCTAAAGACCTTTCTTCTATTGTTTTGTTTCCCACAATTGCCATTTATTAATTTAATTATAGTTAGAATAATTTTTTTATGAAATAGGCTTTAAAAAATCAAAGTAATATTCTCTATAATTGAATTATAAATTTTCCTTAATGGAATAAAGATAAGCAAAATGCAAGATAGATGGTATAATAAAAAGTGGATATAGAGGAGGGAAACGTTAATATTAGAAAAAACTTTTATAAGTCGTTTATCTCTCGATGTTTAATATCATTATGCTAGATGTTTAGAATCACTTGGTACCTTGAGCAAAATCTAATAAAAGAAACAACTTTAAAATGCAAATGGTACTAAAAATAAAATGAATTAAAATAAGTAATGAACAAAAAGATTAGTTAGCTACATAATACTTTCTCTCTAGGATTTTCCTCTGCCTTCTCTCCAAAAAGCCATGTGTCTTAATATGAACCTTCCTATTTTAGCTAACTTCTTCTTGTGGTCCTTCCTTGTTTTAAAATTCTATTACCTCAATAGTTAAAGAAACTATGTAATAGTTCTCCCGCCTAGCCTCTTGGCTGCTCTATCTTCTATGGCTACTTCCTTCTCAAATTAAGACTGAGCTTTAACTTGATTCCCATAAATTAAGCTCCAAATATTAATCTAGAAAACAACCAAGCTTTTGATTCTCACTAAATCTTTTTTTACCATAAATGCATGACATAGCTCTGACTAGCATTGAAGAGTATAGGTTAATCCTGAAGGATTATTAGTTAACTACCCACTATCCAAAAAGTTAACAAGCTAGATCAATCTTTATAGGCAAGAAAATAAGGAAAATAAAATAAATAACAAATATAAACACTAATGTAAAGCATTGTTCAAGAATATGCCAAAATATGAATTAATTATATTTAGGCCAGATTTCTTTAGGACTTTACCATATCCAATTTCACCTTTGATGACTGAGTTATTCTAGCTTATTAGACTAGTAAGAGTTTCTAACTTAGACTATATTCTTCCCACAAGACATACAATCCTTATTCAAAGGTTAATCAAACAAAATTACTTTAGAATATCGAAAACCTAAGAATTCTTTAATTCATTATATAATTTCTTTTGATAGATTTTACCCTTATTTAGGAAAATCTTACAGCTTTCTCTCAAATAGCTTATACTCAACCCTCTTTATTTATGTTATGACCTAAACATACATCTCATATTTCAAATCTCAAAGCATGAATCATATAATGAATCTTCTACTTTCATTCCTTCGATTCAATCAATATAAAAGCACGGATTAAATTGTAAGAAAACTATAATTTGGTTAAATCAAAGAATGAATAAGAGTATATCACATTCTATGTTCTTCCTAACTAATTCTAATACCTTTTTAGACTATTCACATAAATAATATCAACATAAAAATAATGAAGAAAAAAAGAAAAACAAGTCATGTTCTTGAATATTAAAATCTTCAAAAAAGAATTGAAATCATCTTCTTTCTCCAAATAATGGTGAAGTCTTGATTAAAATTGAAACAAAACAACTTCAAATTGATTCTTGAATGTTTTCTTAGTCAAAAAACTTTTCTTCTACCTTTTTTCTCCACTAAAAACTTGAACCCTAAATTTTAATAAGCACCACCCCAAATACAGTTTTGCATAGCTGAGTATACTTTTTACAAATTTCTTCAAAAATAACAATGCCAATGGATATGTATATGGGACCATATACGACACCATATTCTTCACAAAAAGGTAATATGGGGCATTAGGATAAGTTTAAGAAATATAAGCAGCCACCTTTATACACATCCCTTAATATGAGATCATATACACTACTATATTATGTGGCTTTTCTCCAAATCTTCCAAAAAAATTGCTTTAATTTTCTCCAATTCTTATCCAATTTGCTTTTTTCCTTATATGGGCAGAACTATGACCTAAAATGACAAAACTTCTTTAGTTAAGTATCAAATCCTTCAAATTCATCCAAACACAAGTATACTATGAAAATAGTGCTAAAAAATCAAACTCTCCCATAGTTAATCAATTGCTTGTCCTTAAGAAAACTAACTCATTATTCATTCTCAAATAGAAAAAAACTTCCAAAAAAAATGCTTAACCAATAAAAAATTAATCAATTCTGTTCATCAATCATTTAATCCTAAAGGATTATCAAAATTTTATGCAACCAAATGCTTTCATCAATTCACAAGTTAATTCAATTTACTTATGACTCTTCAAACTTTAACCTAAGTCACAAAATGTAATCGCATGCAAAAAGTAAACACAAATAAGATACATACTTTAACTTTCAAATACATTTACATCCTTTTTATTAATAAAACGCAAACATAATTAAGAGCATTAAAAGCTTGTTTGAACATAACCTTTTTCTATTAGAGTAAACACCTTATTATGAGTACCCCTAGTTACTTAACTAGGCCACTATCTCAAATGGCTAGTAGAAACACTTTTTAATTTCAACTTTTTTCCTTTGGTAGAAGGCTAGTGAAGTGAATATTATGCTGATTTATTTATATATTTCTATAGTTTTTTTTCTAATAATAAAATTTTTCAAAAAAGGTTACAATTACTTATGTTTATATATGTTACACAAAGAATATTATAATGATCATGGTTGTATTCATTTTCTAAATCCATAATGCAAATCAAACTCACTTATTCATCAACCCTCATAACTAGTTACATAAGAAATCCAATTTACCAAAACAATAAAATTTATAATGAATTATTTCCAATAGCATGCTAATTTTTTTCTTAAGAAATACTACCTACTAAAAAAATCATGACAAAAACTAATAAGCTTAAATATACTTGTATAAGTATGTAGTCCTCCATCCCCTACACTTCATGTAAATATTGTCCTTAATGTTTCCAATATGCAAGAAAATATTAAAACTGAGAAGAGGGTAAAGGAATAAAAGGATATGAACTTCCCTAATTTTTGAGTCATATGGTCAAGTTAAGATGTGAATATATTCCATAAATATGTCATTGATGTGCTAAATGGACTAAAAAGGATATTTGGTGATAAATTAAGTCCAAATGAAATAATAATATCAATAGTGTGAATATAGATATATATGATCAAGAATATTCATATAAACTAAAAATACAAAACACAAACACAATTTAAGGGTCCTGGGGAGGTGGTAGTTTCAGATATGGCATCTATAGTACTATCGCCCACTTGTCCTCTAATTCTTCAAATGAAATCATCTCCATTGGGCTTCTTATGGAGGACTTAGTTATTGTTGTCCTCATGTTTTCATCAGAAACAATGGTCTCCTCTCCAACTAGTGTATTAATACTTTCCACCTCTCAAACATCAACATCCGTAGCATCCTCCTCTGTAGCAAGTGCCTCAAGCTAGTTAAATTCCCTTGGCTTACTAAGTTTGACTATATCCCCTTATACTAGTTCTGGCTTGTGCTCCATCTCTATCCCCAAAGCTAACTTCTTTGGATATACTAGTGGAGGTCGAATCTCCACTCATATATGTTACATGATTTGTTCTATAATATTGCCCAACTAATTCATATATGCCTCAATATATGCCATATTAGTTGGTTGAGCTACTAGTGTAGATGGTAATGGTGGTGGTGGTTAGGTTGGAGTTCTCTTAGGTCTTGTGGTTTAATCCTCCTGAGTAAGCACCTCGTTATCTACTCATAGTGAGGAACTCTAATGTCATAGGCATAGGAGTGGCATAGGAGTTCCTACCATTATGAGATCCATTTCATCTATGGGCACTCTTAACCTATAGGCCATAACACTAATGATCCTAAAGTTAACCCTGTTGAAGTATCATTATACTAATGTATAAAGATTATGTCGAAGTCCGTTACTGTAGCACCCCACTCTCGCAAGACACACACCCGACATCCTGGTGATATCCGAGTACGTATCTCACAAGGGTGACATGCTAGAATGATCACTCAGTCAAAAATTCATTACAAAACTTTTGTTTCTTTAAAACAAAGTACACGTAGGCGGAAATCACAAATCAAATCGAGGCCATGTCATTTAAAAACATTTCCATTTACAAGTTACAACTGTTGCAAACATTAGAATTCAGCAATAATTTGGGGGCCATTTTAGATACAAAACACTTAAAATCATAAAGTCATTTCATTACCAAACCATTTACACACACTTTGCACAATTTTTGCGAAACATAATTCAAAAATAAAATCACTAAAGACATATGCAGGTGCAAACTGATCCCGACCCCTAATCCACATCAGACTTCAGTGGTTATACTTCATTTAGCCTAGCTGAAAACACATTTGCAAATATCACATGTTCGCATATATACACAAGTGGTTTTTTTCTTTGCACATCAATATAGAGAATATATGCACAATGCATGTTCAATGACAATTTCGGGGTACAATATTGTGATCCTTATCAAAAATCATTCAGAAATCATTCAGAAATCAAAGCCCTCATTAATTGCATGCATTCATTTCCACTGTAAACAACATCATAATTACTTACTTGCTTGAGTAATAATCCCCAGCAGTGAGAGTGAAGCACTAACACAACAATAACGACTGATGTTTGGTGTTTGGTAAAACCAGAAGAAGATTTGTCAACAATGCTTTAGTTGAAGAGATAACAATAAAGGAAAAAGTTACACAGAAATCCATACACTACGTGGCTATATTGCAAGCCCTACATGTGTCACTATTCCGTGCTGCCAAGAGTCACACATATACATAGGCTATTTGTCATCCATTTACTCAGTCCAAGTGTCACACTATAATTGGTCCAAATTTCAATATTTTCTTTAGTCCAAAATTACACCAAAAATACCAAAATTTCTGAAATACCCAAAATATTACCAAAATTGCCAAATCATACTTGAATCGCATTAATAACTCAATTATACTAGAAAAATGTCATGAATGCATGTACACTCATATTAATGTGCAAAAATGTGCATGTCACAATTAATAATGCATGATTTGCATTTTTCCTAATTTCTCAGAAATTCTCATATTTCACAATTTTAGCCCTCACATGGGTAACGGGATGTTACATATTAGCTGTGGTGTTCATAGCCCAAAAGCCTTATATGAATTGGAGAACTACATGAAGGTGTTGATAGTGATCCATAGAGGATAGTTTGATATTGTTAATGATGTTACTACGTGTTGGAACCCGATCCTTAAGTAGCAATTTAGCGATATGAAATGAAATTGAATGAGTGTTTCGTGTATATGTATTATGTTATAGATGAATTTGTGCTTTAAGAAAATTTATGAGAAAAGATTTGATGACTTTGATATTTA
>JAOTBA010000009.1:18496-30957 GCA_025629845.1 Erythroxylum squamatum | reverse complement strand
TGGTTTTATTGTTTTTATACATTGACTGATTGTAAATTATTATTGGATGACTGTAATAACTGAAAATGGTTACTTGTTAACATGAGCTCAAGTTACCTACTGTTTACTGTTTATTCCGCGTGATTGTGTAATGACTGAAACTATTTCCTTTTAACGTGGAATGAATGGTTCAAAAAAAATGTATACCGAGTTTTACTGACTGATGTAATACGCCACCCTCGCGGGGCACGGACTCGGATGTCACCAATGATATCGGGTTCGGGTCACTCGGGAGTGGGGTGTTACATTTTAAATGCATAGAAATCAAGATAAAAAATAATTTTGAAAATTTTGAATTGACTTTTCATTTTAATTTTTAATTTTCAGTTTAGTTATTTTAATAATTTTCATTGTTAAAAATCGATCAATTTATTAATTAACGGACAATTTTATAAATTAAATAATTTTTATAAATCAAAATAAATAAATTAATTTTTATTTAATAGTTACTTTTTAAAATTAAATTTTAACTTTTTCGATAAGTAACGACAGTTTATTTTAATCATGTTTTAAATTTTTTAATTTTATTCAAATTTTAGTCAATTTTTATGGCAATATAAAATTAGTTGAATTTGTTAAACCTTAACCATCTTATTTTATTAATTTTAATTTCAGTTTAATTTTAAAACATTAATAAAAATAGGTATATGGAAATGTTCAAGTCAATTAAATATTTTCCACATGGCGGATATTTTGGTTATTGTTTGTTATTTTGCAGACGCGAGAAGTTTTATATTTCATTCTTACCCTCTGCTTTTGTCTTCTTGATGGGATGCTTCATCAATTACTAGTCTTACATTGCTTTTTGATTCTTTATAATAATAGATCCTATAGGAATATGTTGTACTCTTTTTTTTGTTTTTTTTGGGTGTAAATGACTGATTTGTACATACTTTTACATATGTGAATTTGGGATTAATAACTAATTATAACACGTTGGTCGAGTCTACTACTCTTATCTATAGACATGGGACATGGTTACATGTCATGGTTACAATTAATGCGATGCCTCCTCTGATGATCAGAGGTAACGGACATGGCGTCACCAGCAAGACCATGGAAATAAGCTGGGTAACGAGAAAGGAGAACGGAAAGAGACTGTTAAAACCAAGAATACCCATTTGCATATCCACCAATCCGTCGCAAATAAAGCTCAAAGACCTGATGGATCTTTATGGCAACTGCAATCACTCATGCCATCGATTTCCAAAACTAGACCCCAGAGGAAATTTCGTAGAAGCTGTTGATGTTAAGAAGCTTGGTGTGGCTATCTCCCACAGTTTCGTTCTTGTGTCCGTCTTTTGCAAACCAGAAGATGTTGGAATAGGACTTGTTAATAATAACTATTCTTCGTACAAATCTCAAGAAGAAGAAGACCCATGTCCGCTGCCTCCTCGTTCGCTAGATTTCTTCAGCAAACTGAAACAGCCTATCATGCCTGTGGTCTCGCCTTCTGACAGCAGACTCGTGGGTTTTGGTCGCGCTGTTTCTGATGTTGGATTGACTGCCTCCATCTACGACGTCATGGTACTGCTTGCTTGCAATTGTTTGTCTCGTTTGTTGGAGGATTCTTTACAAGTTGAAGTTTCCATTATTTGAAATATATTTCTTCTCCTTTTGTTGCTTACTCTCTTCCTCCGCTTTCACTTTGACTTGCCTCATAAATCATAATCAATGTTTTAAATAAGCTCTTTCAATGCTTGTCAGGTTTTACCTTCGATGCGGAGAATGGGAATTGGTAGCTTGATAGTCAAAAGAATCGTAAGGTTAGTTTTCTTATCTTTTTTCATGGCCTTGGGGGTGATTAAGTTCGAGTGGTTCAGCGCAGGCCTCAAGCGTCCAATGCTATTCATGTATGAGAATTGGCTAATTATAAGAATAAAAGCTATAAGAGAAATTTTAACAAAGAAGTGGTAGGCAAGAAATTGAGCTGGAGAAACTTCGCCTTATTCATCCACGAATGAGCCTTTTACACACAAGAGGACATAACAAATTATCAGAGAACAATGTCCCACTATAACCTAGTAACGACCCACTAAGCACAAACTAACGACCCACTAACTAACAACCTACTTACACAAGTTAATCTCCGAAAAATCTACTAGCACAACTCAAACAAATATCATGTCTTCTGACTTAAAACAAATCCTATCTGACACCAACTTACAGTCGAAGATGTAACACTAAATTATAATTTCTACATTAATCTCTTAACACTCTTCCTTAATGTAGAAATCACCAACACCTAATAGATCTCTCAAATACATGAATTTGTTTAATGGTAATAGTTTGTTAAATAAATCTGCAACTTGATCATTGGTATCACAATAGTCCATCGTAATTTCTCTTGTAATAGTTGATTGATTGTCACAATAGGTAGCAGTTGCCTCTAATTGAGCTTGCTTTATGTCTACCAAGATCCTTTGCAACCAAACTGCTTGACAAGTTGCTGCTGTAACAGCCATATTTTTAACCCTTGAAGATGATAGATATGTAGATGGTTGTTTCTTTGAACTCCACAAAATAACACATGTGCCCATAGTGAACTCATAGCCTGTAGTACTCTTTTGATCTTCAATGCAGCCCCTTAAATCACTGTCTAAGAAACCATACAAAATGAAATTGTTTGTTGCATTTATACCATATTCCCCAAGAGTTTGTTCCTTTCAAATATCTCAAGATTCGTTTTGCAACACCCAAGTGATTCTTGCTAGGACTTTGCATAAACTTGGATAGGAGATTTGTTGCTTGCATAATCTGGTCTGTTGTTTGTGAGATGTAGTAAACATCCTTTCAAACTCTTGTATAATTGAGCTTCAATTTTTTCACTCCCATAATCGAAGCAAAAATTTTTATTGGTACACATAGGAGTACTCATAGGATTGCAATCCTTCAAATTGAATCTCTTGAGAAGATAATGAACATAATTTGCTTGAGAATTTAAAATTTATGCATCCCATTGCTTGACTTCTAGTCCCAAGAAGTGATTCATCAAGCCTAAATTAGTCATTTCAAACTAATCTAACATCATCTTTTTAAACTCATCCAATAATACGTCACTATTACTGGTATTATATCAAATCATCAACATAAAGACAAACGAAAAGATTTTCAATCGTACCTCTAGTTTTCACATACAAAGTTGGCTCACTTGGACTTTTCTGAAAACAATTTCTACATAAATGTCCATCTATTCTTCTGTGCTAGGCCCGAGGTGCTTGTTTTAGTACACATAGTGCTTTTTTCAGACAATAGACTTTGTCTTCATGACCTACAATCTCATATCCTTTTGGTTTTTGAACATACACTTCTTCCTCCAAAGTTCTATGTAGGAATATGATAATAATTTTTAATAGGAATAAGGAAGAAAGGTAGAGTGGAGCAGAATAGAAGAGAAGAGTAAACGACTATTTCCTTTTCATACCCCCAAAAGAAAAGTTACAGGTACTTAAATAGAGAAACTTAACAACCTATGAAGACAAAGTCATGATCCCATAAACATAGGAATCCTCTAGAACCACTACACAAACAGAACACAATAAACATAAATAACAGCCCATATCAATAACCACGTAATTCACCCACTATCCACTAACACTGACTGCGCTACATATCAGAATACTACCTTCACATCAAACTGATAAACCTTTCAATTAAAATTAGCCGCAATAGTTACAACAGTGCATATTGTATCAAACTTTGTTACTAGAGAGAAAGTTTCCTTAAAGTCTATGCCTTCTCGTTGCATGTACCCAAGTGCAATCAGTCTTGCTTTGTATTTTTGGGTAGTTCCATCAGCATGGAACTTAATCTTGTAGATCCACTTTAGCCCAACAACTTCCTTTGCATTTGGAAGATCAAGTAGCTCCCACATCTTGTTTCTTTCTAAGGCTCTCATTTCTTCGTCCATTGTTACACGTCATTCCTTAGACATTATTGCTTCTTCGAAGTAGATTGGTTCTTCAATTTGAGCAAGCTGACATTGTTCTGTGCTTCATAAATTTCTTGCAAGGATCTCCATTTCCTTGGTGGTGAATCTGATGAGGAAGAGCTTGGTGAGGACAACTTTGAGACATTAAATTGGCTTTCTTTTGATGTGGATGATTGAGGGGTGCTTACTATAGAAAGATTGGAACTTCCATTTTGATCTTCTTCTCTTGTGGGAGCATCCAGAGATTCACTATCTTCAAGTAATGTTCCTAAAATTGATTGCATATTCTTCCAATCCCAGCTATTTTTCTCATAAAAAACATCACGACTTATTAGCAATTTTTTGGTGAGAGGATTATAGAAACAATATTCTTTAGTGTTGTTACTATAAGCCATGAAAATACATTTGATGCTATTTTCATCTAATTTTTCTCTTTTTTTGAGATCAAACGTGCACAAATGCAGTGCAATCGAAAACTCTTAAATGAGTTACTTTAGGCTTCCAACCATACCATGCTTCAAATGGTGTTTGTTGATTCAAAGTTGTTGTAAGAGATCGATTAAAAATGTAGGCTATTGTATGAATTGCTTCTATCCAGAAATTGTTTGGAAGATTTTTGGCTTTCAGCATACTTTTTCCCATCTCTATAAGACTGCGATTCTTCCTTTTTACGACTCCATTTTACTGTGTTGTGTAGCTAGCTGTTAGCTGTCTTTGAATCTCACATTCTTCACAAAAATTATGAAATTCCTTAGAGAAAGGCTCTCCCCCACAATTGGTTCAGAAGGTCTTTATTGGTTGCTCACTTTGTTTCTCAATGTATGTTTTGAACTTCTTGAAGATAGAAAAAGCTTCTGATTTTTTCTTGAGAAAATTAACCTATGTCATTACACTAAAATCATCAACAAATACTAAGAAATACCTGTTGTTATTGAGGGAAAGTGTCCTCATGGGCCCACAAATGTCTGCATAAATCAACTCTACTAGTTTTGTAGATCTTCTTGTTTTCCTTTTTGGAGAAAAGTCACAGCTTTTACATATCTCATTTACATCCTTAAGAACCAAGCAAGACTCCCGTTGATTTATCTTTAAACACATAGCAAGTAGAATCTTCAAAAATAAGTGAATAATCACCTATCATAAATTGCCGTACGCTTAAACAAATTTGAATCCAAATCAAGAACATATAGTATATTCTGAATACAATTCAAGCCAAGAGAGTTTAGCATCACAATACCTTTTCTTTCTGCCATACATATTGTTCTATCACCTATTGTATTTCACTTCTCATGTGATTACTATAATTACTGTCGATGTACCAAACTTCTGGAGGACTTTCTTTAGACAAAAAACATGCAAGGAAAAGACTCTCACTTTCATCATCCTCTTTCTCTTGGGCTAGGTTGGCTTGTTTTTCTTTAAGCCTATAGAATCTGTCTATGTGCCCGTATCTCTTGCAACAATAGCATTACTTTGTCTCTCATTTTCACCTTTGTCAATATTTCTAAACTGCTGGTTATTCCCATTGGATCGACCACTGCTTTTGATTCCTCTTCTTCCCCTTGAGGAATTTCCACCAGGTGATTTGTTGAAGTTACTTTTATTGCTTGATTCACTGACATCTTTTCCATTTTGTGAAATCTGCATCTTACTGTAGAAACTAGAAAGCATTCTCAACATAATTATTATCACATTTCTTCATTCTATCTTAATGAGAATAAAGAGACTCTTGCAATTCATCAACAGTTAATAGTTGTAGATCTTTTGACTCTTCAATTGCAACCACAATATGATCGTACTTTTTAGGTAAATTCTTAAGGATTTTCTCAACCACCTTCTGCTCACTCAAAATCTCTCACATATTTTCTGATTTGATTAACATCAATTATGGTGGAAATATATCATAGTTAGTACCTTGAAAAATTGGAATTGAAGGCTGTGAGAGGTTTACTCTAGCATCATTATTGGCCATTCGGATGTGCAACTCGGCTCTGGTACCAGATGTAAGAGAATATGCTAATTATAATAATAAAAGCTATAAAGGAAATTTTAACAAACAAGTGGGAGACAAGAAATTTAGTTGGAAAAACTTTACTGTATTCATCCATGAACCAGACTTTTATACACAAGATAACATAACAAACTATTAGAGAACAATGTCCCACTATGACCGAGACCAACCCACTAAATCACAAACCAACGACCCACTAACACAAGTTAATTTGCTAAAAATCTGCTACCACTACTCAAGCTACCATCATGTCTTTTGACTTGAAACAAATCCTATTTGACTACAACTTACAGCAGAAGATGTAACACTGGATTATAATTCCTACATTAATCTCTAACAAATCTTTCTGCCAACTTAGTTTTAGCCATCCTCATCGTACATTTTGCTTTGAGTTCAGGTTGTTTTTGTTTCCAATCAATAAAGCTTGCCATCATATATTATCCATCTACTTGTGATGCTGTAAATAGTTTCATTCAACGCAAAGCTTTCCCATTGTATCTGAGCCTAACATGTAGACTTTAACCGTCCAGAATGCTTACAAGTAGAGACATATATGACATCGCAGTCCTTTGTTCAGCCAATGAGAGGTAACCTAACCAACAGGAGCTTTTCGTTATCCTTGCAAAACCATAATATGTTTATAGTTCTTAAGAAAAGACATGCCAAGTTTGTGAACTCTTACAAATTCATGACTAGTTTTTACTGTGTGTACACAGTTAATAATTAATTGTGGTTTCTTTAGGCTTTTCTTTAAAGCATGTGGATTTGGAGATGATATTCTAGGCTCCACAACGATGATGTACACGAGGTCCTTTCCCATTTATAGTGAGGGCGATCAGATGATTATATATGCAGGTCAAAACCAGTTGTTAGCACCGCCAGAGAACCCTTCTAATCTTATTGATTAAACTGTCAAAGTTGACACGAGTTCTACTAAGTTATTATCCAAATTATCACTGTGGAAATGTTCTTGTTTAAATTTAGGCATTGGTTTTGTTTGGTTGTTCTACTTGAATCTCATTCTATTCAGATTCAGCTGGAAGTTATTCTAAAATGCAAGAAACTGGTTATTGGTGACTGGTTACATTCAGTTAGTGGCATCTAGTGAATCGTCCATCCAGAAAATTTGGAAAACTTCTTCAGATTCGAATGAGAAAGTAATGCTTATTTTTCCTTCGGCTCTTCATGTCGCTCAGAAAATGAATGGAGGTCGGCTAAGTTAGGTTAGGCCCTAAAGGTCACATTCAAACCTTGAATACTTGAAAGGTGAGTTTAAAAGCTTTCCACTTATCTGTAAACTGTAAGTGAATAAAGTACCTGCAAACTAGCTAATAATCTTTGCCCGTGGCTGTGCCCTGAATAACCTAGTGCCATATGCTCTACATGACAGCATCAGGTCTGGTCATGATCTATCTACTTCGTCAATAGGCTTTGCTAACTAAAACATTACAAGTTGTGGTTTATCAGTATCATTTCTCAAAGCAATCATTTCTCTTCATTGATCCACTCTGGTTTATAAATGGAAGTACCAACTAAATCAGAAAGAAGGGTGTAATCAAATAAATATTAGGAATGATATTGGCTGAGTCGGATTGGATTCAGACTATTTAAGGTTTGATAATCGTTTGAAAATATTTTTTTAAGTCTGAAGCTTGATCAATATTCGAAACATTCAATCTGAATCTAAACTTAATTGGGTTTAGATAATTTGAGCTTGGCACACAAATATTTTTAGATCTCAATCTGATTAGAAACTTGATTGGTACAAAAAAATATTCAATTTAAACCTTAACTCAAAATTTTAATGATTTTTGCTTCATGATTTGCTGATTTCTATTTTAAAAATTTTTTGGTGCATGGTCCAACTAAATTAAAATTCGAATCGTTCAAGGTTGTCTAGACTCAGACTTTGAATCACTAAAATTTGATCAAACTTGGATTAAATATTTTGGACCCGAGCATGAAACAAAAATATTAGTGTAGGCGTAACGTTTCTAGGGTTTTATTAAGTTACAAAAACAATGTTGTTTTGTTACACTAATAAAGCGATACCATTATTTATGTACAATGACTAATGAGGTCGGACTTCAAGTCAAATTAGACTGTAAAGAAAGAGCTCGATCGAAAGTCTTAACTTTTTAAGAAAAAAAGTCTGAACTTGACTTGGAATTTAATAAAATCGAGTTAAGTGCCTGTTTGGATGGACTTATATCAGTAGAGCTTTTGTCAGTAGAGCTTTTCTAAATAGAACTTTTCTAAGAAGTCAGTTGACTGTTTGACTGTCATTTAAAAAAGAATTTTTTTGAAAGAACTTCATACAATAGAATGTTTGACAATATAAAAATAAAAAGCACTTTTAATTTTAATTATATTTTATTTTGTAATAAAAATTATTTATGCATATAAATATTATTTAAAATATATTAAACAATATGCAAAACACAATATATTAATTATTATATATTTTAAAACTATATGAAACATAAATAAAAAATATATCTAACCAAATCTTTTATATAGATTATAACATAAGTAAAATTAATATCAAAATAAATATTAAAACATAAAAAAGTCAAATAATATTATATAAATCTTAAAATAAACGTGAAGATATGTTTGTGAGTATTGTGAGAATTATATGTAAACTATAAGGATACAATGGACTAAAAAATAGGTTCATTAATTGATCTGAAAAATTTACCTGAAGAAGTGTCTTTTTTACAAGTTCTAAGTTTAAAATTCCTAACAAGTTATATTTTAGCAGTCAAAAAAACTATACCCACTAAAAAATGCTTTTTTCATTTTACAGTTAAACATTTATTTTTTTTAAAACAACTTTTGCGGTAAAAAAAGTACTTATTTACTCTTCAAAAACTCAACCAAACTGGCACTAATATTAAGAAGCTCATTTGCTATGCATTCTTTTTTTCTCGTAGAGTTTTTACTTGATTTGTTGTTCATCTCCGTAACCTAAGGATCAGAGGCACTTGAGGAATCTCCCACCAAACAAAAGGGACTATACTATCACTGATTTCGAGACTATTACGCTACATTGAGCGTGTACAGAACGTGATACCTCTGTATAAGAGTTATTAATAAGTATTTCATGTAACCTTGAAAAGAGAGCGATAAAGAAAGGTGCATGTACAAAATAACAATAGACAATTGTAAGGAGCAACAACCTCCACATGGGAGGGTATCCAAGAAAAGTTGAAGATCCACTCTCTTCTATTAATTTTATATACAAAGTAGGGTCGGTCTGGTAACTTTATAGGTCATTGTTTAATGTTATGGTTGTATATATTTGAAAACGGAACAATAAGGAGACAAAAAGACAATAAATTCTCATGTCGTGTGCGGGACGTGCACATATTTTCCACATCATGTGAGTCCCATCATTTCAAATCTCATCCTACTTACTGTAAATTCACTAGGCTACATTTTGGATATCATATAGAAAGAGAAGTTAAAATAAAATTCTCATATAACATTATTTCCTCATTCATCAATATTCAAATTTTAGAAGGCGAGTGTGTTAAAAAATTTAGCATATATTGTAGAGTAAACTAAAATACCATAATAAATAAAATATGGAAAATGTATATTTTTTGTCTAATAATATTAGTATATATGTTTTTAGGGATATTATTTTATTCAATGCAACCTAATGATATGAAAAGATATTTTTTTTTGGTCGTAAATCAGGTATTCACCGGCGGACCTAATGATTAATCTCTTTGTTGGTTCGTAGGCATCTCACAGAGTGAGACAGCTGGTCCAAAGATTTAAGGCTGCTTCATACCTAAAGTCAAGGATCGAACCCCTAATTTTTGGTTAAAGATGAATGAGTCTCTGCTACTCAACCACGCCCCTTGAATTGATATGAAAAGATATTAATTATTTAAGTTGACGGATATACTATACTTACCGTTGAAATCATACATAGAGTGAGTAAGCATACATTAACAAATCCGAAGAAGCGGGCAGAATGGGGACACTATAAACCTAATTATTATTGTGGATGTTGATAACTTTACTTCTGTTAATTGTCTCTTTCTTGGATGTTACGATGATTAGTTTTATGACACTTATCATGTTGTAGAGGCTAGATCTAAGCCTTATTTGACGCTACCTAACGCTTGGATTATTGTTTGATATATATGTAGTTTCAACTGTTTGTAGTATTTTATGGATTATGGATAAAACGTTAAGATTGGATCATCGTAAAAAATAAAATAGACACGAGTCAAAAATAGATCCTGGATGGATACTTTTCCTTCTCATGCCCGGCCAGAGAGCCATGCCAAGTAGTCTGAACTTGGGAGTTGTTTCTGCATCCAAATATATATATATATAAAAGGAACAAGTGGTTGTTGAGGGCAACGAATTTGCCAGTGAAATACGACGTGTCTTCCACTTTTTTAAAGTTAGGCGTTAATCAGTTCCCATCACTCAACCCAATCTTTTCTTCTAGTCTTACAAAACAAGCATGATTTCTCGTTAGAAGGGTATGCTTCTTTGGTACGTCAGAAAGCAAGCGAGAGTTATTTTACTTTGTCATTAAGTAAAACTCAATTCATTTTTTTTTTGTTTTCTTTGCATTTCTTAGTTTAGGTATATCAAAAAATAGTTCAGTTAGGAACTTAGCCAAGTTTTGTCCCATATTAAGTTGTGATTAAAACTTTTCATTAGAATCTAGCACTAGTGTCTACAAACTAAGTAAAAAAAATATTAGCAAGTCATGAGCAATTAATGAAGATGAGAATCAAAATATTATTAAACTAAAGACATCCAGAAATCTTAAAATTGTATAATTTGTAACACTTACAATGGATTATCCCGCTACATTTTACTCTTTATTAATAGTTGTTAAAAAATATAAAATAGTTTATCTATTAATTAAGAGAAAGATTACGTACTACTAAACATATGCAGACTTTAAGTGTCAACATAATTTCTGCTAGATTGTTGTTGTTGTTGTTGTTGTTATTACCGTTTTAAAAAATATAAAAGTCCCGTGCCCTTAAAATTTTAATCCATTAAAATTTACTTTTAAATACTCTAAAACATTAATTTATTCAAATTATATTATGATGATAATCTTGAAGTTTAAATTGGCTTTTTATTATTTTGGTGTTAACCAAAAATTATTCGCTATAAGTTTTGATCAGTATTTTGAAAACTAGACCGAACTGGTCGATCGGACTGGAGAATCGGTGACTCGGAGCATGAAACGGTCTGATTTAGCCCTTATTTTTTGTGAGTGATTGGCCCGTTCATTTTACGGTTGAACCGGTAAAAACCTCTGAACCGGTGAAAGAAAGAACCAGTCGGTCCATTTAAAATGCTTTGATTTTGATGATTTCAACTTGAATGAATATTATGATTAGTTATCTTTTTTTTTAAATCTTTTTGATGAAATATGACTAATAAGCTTTGTTATCTTATTTTATGTTGTGTTGGTGAACTTAAAAAAAAAACTTGTATGTTTTGAAGTTTGAAGGTTTAAGTTAAGTTTACAATTAGATAAATAATTAAATAATATGTTTAAAAATTATCTTATATTTATAATATATAAAATAAAATTTATTTATTTATTAGTCACCGGTTCAATCACGGTTGAATTCTGGTTGAACCATTGACCCTTGAATTGGTTGCTTCTCCGGTTTAGTTATCGGTTCGGTTTTTAAAACATTGAACAAAACAGATCCTACAATTTCTGGAAAATTGTCCCGATCTGAAAATTGTTTGATAAAAATACTAAAACATTTTTAATAATTCTAAAAAAATTAAAGAGCCATAAACACATCCCAAATATGTTCACATAATTTTTCAAGAATCAAATTCCACGAAGATCATGTGTAACCTCATCAGTTTAGCCAATAGACATCACCTGCCCAGCAAAAAGGCAGATTTCATGCATGTTTTTGTAAATTTGAAATTAAATATTTTAATCACATTAAAAATATTTTTAATCACACTGAATTATTCGCGTACATCTTATGAAAAGATTGGTGAAAGAAAATCGTGAAAATCATTTTTCTATAATTACATTCGAACAAAACATTATAGGACTCTAAGCTGTCACAACCATGAAAACAGTTTTCAGATACATCTAACAAGGCATAAGATGGCTCTGATACCACTGTTAGGTACCGATCATGCATCTCACATATAATATATATCAAATATATGCAGTGGAAAATCAATCGAAACCTCAAAAACCATATCTACTCATACATATAGATATAGAAAACAAAAACATGAAATGTAAGGTGTTTACATACCTTTCCGACGATCTTCTTTGTTCTTTAATCTTCTCTGCATTGGGTCATCGTAAACCACAATGATCAACGTAGACTATCTCTAATGAAAGTCCACACAAAGATAGAAGGATGAAACATCACTAGGAGATGGCTAGAGTTCTTTCTTTGTGCTAGCAAAGACAAGAACTCTTGTGAGAGTTAGAGAGAAAAAGAG
>JAOTBA010000009.1:0-15287 GCA_025629845.1 Erythroxylum squamatum | reverse complement strand
TGCAAACTTGAAGTATGCGAGGGATTTACCCCTCGGTACGCAAAACACGGGCCCAGCGCAAAACACGGACCCAACATGTATAATACCATAATAGTGAATATGATTGCTCTAACATGCCATTCTCATAGGACATGTTCTTAAATGTCCTCTAGATGTTCAGGTATATGCTCTATGGTAGTGGTATGTTACAAGTCACCACCGTGCAAATTCGTGGACACTAACTTTGAGTCTGACATGTGCAGGTTGATGACGTACCAACCCTAAAACCTAAACCTAGAGTGGGGTTATAAAAGGAAAGAGAGGGTGGCAACTGGGATGATATTTTTCATTGACGGTTTAATTCATTCGCACACACAGAGACACAGAAAGGCTAGGCAAAGAGAGATAGAGAAAAAGAAGATAAACAGAGACGAGAAACAGAGATAGTCTGAGAAGGAGAAGAAGAGAGCAACAACAGAGAAGTGGGAGCTGGAAAGAGAGGTCGAAAGCGAAAGCTGGAGTTGATTTGAGCAAACATTCAGTTGGAGGAGAGCAACTGAAGCAGAAGGAGAGAGCCAAATTTGAAGGTTGAGAGTGCAGAAGGCCTTTAATATCTCATTATCTGACCCTCTGTTTTCTTATCTCATTCCTCATATGTTGCTTGTTTCTTTAAGTTTGCTGTTCTGTTGGTATTAACTGATTCATACGCTTGTTAGCTTAACAACAATTGCTTGTTATCTTGCCACAGTTCATTTAAGTAATTACTGGGTTGTTATTTTCAAACTTCTGTTGACAATAATATAGGATTGAAGTATTTGTGTGCATGATATGATGGGCCGATCTCTTTTCTTGAGAATTAATATAGCTATTTAGTTGAATATGCATGATTGGGTTACAGATATGTTGTCTTATTTATTGTTGTAGTTTCTGAACTGAATGAATGTAATAGAATGGCCAAACATTGCATCATTTTAGTGTTAAATGAAGATTTAAGAGATGAAGTTTAATATGGATCGCAAAACTATGGACACTTAGGTTAAGAACTAGAAATATATTCACTTAAGTGGTAATTGGTAGTCGAGTTTTCATTATTTCAGATAGTAATTTGTTGAATACAAAAGTTAGGCTAGTTCATTATTCAAATAGATTTAGAACCTAACTATTAATTTTAGTAAGACAACAATCCAATCATTTTCCCTTAATCTTGCATAGGAGATTAAATTAGTGAAATTTATTCTTAAGAGTTTTTCCACTTCGATTAATCTATTTGTCTTTGCTCCTAATTGATTCCATTCACTTTTCAATTTAATTTCATAATTTTCCTTAAAAGCTTTCACTCAGTAATCAGGATATAATATTGAGGAATCCATTTTTTATTTTTAATTCAAACATAATTTAAGTTGATCAATTTCACCTCCGTGGGAGACGACCCTAGGTTATCAACTACAACTATCTTGTATACTTACGTGTAGGATAGCTTAGGTCTTTTTAGAACTTTTTGGGCAAAACAAGTTTTTGGCGCCATTGTCGGGGACGTGTTTAATGTTTTGAACTTGAATTAATTTTGATTGATTTTGTTTGCTAAAGTGATTTTGATTGTTTTGTTTGTTTATGTATAAATTTTTGTCGTGTTATTTCATTGAGTTGTTTTAATAAGTTTCTTATTAATTCACTGTTGCTTTTATTTGGTTTATGCGAAGAAGGAGGTCTCAGGAAAGTGAACTTGATCCCTTTATTGATAACGTACATCGAATAAGAGAACTTCCAAAGGACTTTGAAGATAATGTCGAGGGATTCAAACCCGAAGATCAAGAGATGGGTGAAAGGCAACCAGTAATGAAGGAGTATGCCAGACTAGTAATTGGTACTGCTACTTCATACATTCATTTAGGAGAGGCAGCTAAAAACTATGAGTTAAAGAGTATCCACTACAACATGATGCCATCTTTCTATGGGTTCCCAATAAAGACCTTTCAACTCAGGATGAGGTGCTTCCCATATATATTGAAGGATTGAGCCAAGACATGGCTGATGACCCTTCCATCTAGTTCATTGATTATATAGGAAGAGGTGTACAACAAGTTCATGGGAAAGTTCTATTCCCACTAGAAGACTTTTGAGTTTCGGACAAAGATAGCTACCTTCATGATAGGATTGAATTATCTTATATTTTCTTATGTATTTCTACATGATTTCAATCCTATTTTAAAGATAAAATGCTTAATTGGTGTTCAATTTGTGTTTACTACTAGGTTGGACATGCTAATATATATTTGAGACCAAAAAGACAAGATTCTAAAGCAAATTAGAGCACAAATGTTTAACGAGGAAAAGGACAACTTTCTTGATGCAATTTGGAAGCAAATAAATTAAAAACAAGGTCACATGATTTTACATGCAACATTGGACTTAAAAACGTTGAAGTAACACTGAAACAAATCACAAGCAAAAATGACAACGCATGGAAAAGGTGGGGAGAGACCAAAATGACACCCTTTATGCGTAACCCAGGAAATTAACAAGTTACAACGCTTAGTAGAAGGAAGACGCAACGCATAAAATGAATGCATGCATCTGCATTTTGCTTTTGAAGCAATGCAGCATCCCAGCAGGAGATAAGATAGGCGGGCGTGAAATGTTTTAAAGGGGTTGCATTGTTAATTCGCCTCATCAGCTATAGTAGAGGAAAGAAAGAGTAAGTGCTTGGTGGCTTGGTGCGTGGGTCTGCGTTTAAATGTAGACGACGAGAGAGCTAGACTTTTGGGGCACAGCTCGGGCAGTGAAGGATAGAAGAGAGGATTTTCAGCTAGGTATTGGAATGGGGGCTAAAGCATTTTTTCAGAAAAGACCCATGAAGGGCTAGACGTCCCAACACTAGTTCGGAGGTGACATCGATGCTGGCAAACCGGGTTAAGTATTTTTTAATTAGTTTGTTGTTTCTTTCTCTTATTAGGAATTGATGGTGTTATCCTATGTTACTTGAATTGGATATTATGTATGGGTAATTGGATTTTCGTTATTGTTTGGTTATTTGTGTATGAACCCGTTGGGTATTGTGAATTGATGATTTTAATGCGTTCATTGAATCGTTAATTGCAAACCCATTGCTAGAATTTCGATATAATTCGTAATTGTTATGTTGAAATTCATGCGTAGCGACTAATGATTCGCAATCATTAGGGATAATATGACCTAGGCTAAATAACGCATCGTATGTGGTTAATGCTACTACCTAATTAAATCTAGAGATCGTATCCTAGGCTATTCGGTGGTTAAATTTAATTAACGATCGTATCTTGATTAACAAAACCTAAGGTAAAACTCAGGTTAATTATTAACTCACGATTAATAGTTATTAGGAGAGGTTTGAGAACAACAAATTAATAAAATATGCTTAATTAGGGTGTAAGCCGAGATTGAACCAAAGAACCGGGTTCTTACCGAATTCCTCACTTTTATCCTTTTTTGCATGTTTTCTTTAATTTGTTTTTATTAGATAGTTTCATTTTATTTTCCGCTTTCAAAAATAACCCCTCCCTCTCCCGCGTTAAACCTAAACACCGGTTAATTTTATTTCATAAACTTTACACACACACTCTGTAAGATCGACCTAGACTCACCACTATTATAATAGTAGGTTTAATTATTTTACTTTGACTAGTGTAACGACGTGCGGTCAGTATTTTAACAAAAAAGTTAGAGTTTTACAATGTTACAAGAAAACATAATGGTAACTTACCTACCTGCCTACGGAGTGGAATAATTTTATTCTGAGCGTTAACATCAAGCATAACGAAGAAGGAAACAGATACCTCACTATCCTATTTAATAGAAAAAGTAAAAGAATTTTTTCGGGATCAAGCCACAATTGAAGATGCATTTATCAAAGATCTCATGGCATTGGCAGAGATCGGACTGCACCTGAGCATTCACAAAAGTATAAGTTTGAATCTCCTTTCAAAAACGACGTCTCTTGGAATTAAGTCTAATGATCAGCCCCCATTGCGTAATTATGCTTCATTATCTTATGTTGCTTATATAGTACGAAACTAGTAATTTTATAACTCCTTTTTGAAGCCCTTTGAGGCGTATCGAAAATGATTAATTTTGTTTCTGTAATATATTGTGGTTTTCTTAATTTTTAAAAATAAAAATAAAAATTATTTATTCCAAATATATTTTATTTATATTTTTTCATAATTAGTAAAGTTACTCTTTTCTTATCAGAAGTTTAGAGATTCAAAACACAAAAATATAAAGAAAAAATTAGGTATAATTAATGACTCATCCTCTAACCTTGTAAAGTAAAGTGGAGAGTCCTATGAAATCAAGTTTGCCGTGAAATAAAATCGTTCCGTCTGTTGAACGTGTCGATTTCATGTCGATTTCAATCATAGAAATAAATACAACCAAACAGCTGTAAAATTTTGTGTGGATTTAATATATAAAAAAAAAGACATTTTTGTCTATTCTGATCCATTTATGATAGAATACTTTCTGAAGATAGCTAACCCTCTTGGAGTGGCTGTCCTTCGTCATCCCTCTCATCGACTTCATTCACTCTGATCTCTAACCAAAATCTAGAGCCACAATCGCCATACTTCCTTCGACGAATTCCTACTATTACTTGACCAGGCCTTCCTTTCTCCTTCATCGTAGGAAACCAGCACACCTTATCTCTATTACTCGATTGTTACCTAGAGACTGAGTCCATCACTTAGATGTCCTCGCAATCTTAACTGGGCTTAATTTTACAGCACTAAAAAAATATCTAAGTTGAGCAGGAATCGCGAGAGGTAATGCTTGGTTTTTGTATCTTCTTTTCTTCTTTTTCTTTCCTTCTTTTAGTTGCGCTCCTCTTACATAAGTCGTAAATTGGTATTTGTCTTTGGTATCTACTAATTCTGATTATGTTTCGTTGACCATTCAAAGACCACCAAAACACACACACACAAACACACAAACACATGGACGTTTGATTTCTAAAGTTTTGGTGAGCTATTTCATCTTGTTGCTAGTTTCTTATACTGATTCAAAATCCTCTTTTGGCTCGTTGATCTATTCCTTCTTTTTTTTTTTTTGTCTCGACTTATCTTTCGGCATGTCATTTTTATCTTTTGTTAATAGCTTGTGTTCATCCTTATCTTCTTTTTTTGTAGTTCGGTTCCTTTTAACCGCTCATTTCTTGTGAAATTCTTCGGTTGATTTAGAGGTAACTTAATTGTCAAGTCATGTTGTTATTAGACTATTCGTGACGTGATTTGGCCTTTGATATTTTTCAAACATAACATTTCATTTAGGATAATTTCCTATTCCTACGTCGTAGAAGACTTTATGGATATAAAGGGGATATTTGGTGATAGTTCTCGGGTATTTTGTTGTTGTTATCTATGAGCAGCTTTCTGGTGACTCTAGTTACTTCAATTTTCACTTTACTGCTTGGATTTATCTAGTGCCCTGCTGTCCATGACATGCTACTTGGGTGGAGTCATGATTGAACTTTGGTTTTCTATTAGATGTCACTATAGGAGGTTTTTAGGTTTATTGGCTTGTTAGACTTTATAACAAAGGATGGCAGCCTCTGACAACACATTTGCATGGTTTATAACTTTTGATCATTCAAATTCCACATCTATATTGCCATTATTCATCATCTTCCATAACTCATTTTGGGTTGTTTCCTAGAGTGATTGGCTTTTAATTCATATTGTAACATTACGATTAATTTGTAGAATAAATTTTCAGCTGTGTAATTCATCTAAAATTTGACAGATTAATTTTGTTTTGCTGAACTGGACTGGAATAGACTTCAATAATTTCAAGGCTTTGTGATTTTCAAATCCTATATGGTCCATATCTTTACAAAGGGGTTTTAAAGACATAAACAACATCTAATCTTTATCTTGTTGACCTGAATAATGCAATTTTAGGCTAAGAATTTGTTAAGAAGTGAGGTTCCGACGTTCCGTGTTTCAGCTCAACATTATTGCTCTTGTTGGTCCTTTTCTGAATGCAACTCCATAGTGTTAGGTTGTTTGGTTGATGCAAATTCTTTAATTTGGGTCAACTCCTCATTTAATGGGCATCCATAATTTTCCAGTAAGACCCTATTTTAGAGAATCAAGTCCTTTGAATCTCCTTTCTGCTGTGGCTGTAAAACTCTGATCATTTGTCTGTAGATACAGGCCCTTCTGGTCATTTGACAGTAGATATACACCCTTTAGCATTATCATTTTGTCTTTTAAACTTGATTGCTTGTAAAAGAACAGGTTTCATTGTTTTGACATTGTTGCTTTTTTCAAACCTTATTCTTATGCATAAATGTCATTGTGATGTTGATTGTTATGCAGGGCTAGTGCCTACTTTACTACTAATTATATTGATTATCATTCTAATTTATCCTACTTATGTTTTCGTCTCTTTCATGCGTATCAAATCAGACACATTGTTAGTGATAGCTATTTTCTTAATCAGTTAGTGAGATGTGCCATATATCTTTCATAAGTTCCAAGTTCCATCTTCATATGCATTGGTCAATGGATTTGGGTTTTTGCTCATTTGATGTTCAATTTGTTATCTATTCAAGTTCTATATTTTGGGAACCAATTTCTATGATAGTTTTTTGACTGATTAGTTGTAGAAAATGGTTTCTTGTTGTGTGAATTTCCAAGATTCTTGGTAATTATGTTTGAAAGTAGGTTTTATTATGATTAGCTCACTATTACCCCATCACTAATTCATAGTAATTCATATGCATAATATTTTTAATTTAACTTCTGTGTTTTGACGTCATGAAACTTGGATTATGCTTATATTTTGTTTTGGATAGGATAAGACACATTTTTAGTAATAGCTAATTTCTTAATCAGTTAGTAAGATGTGCCATATATCTTTCATAAGTTCCAAGTTCCAGCTTCATATGCATCGATCAATGAATTGGGCTTGTTATTTTTGCTCATTTGATGTCCAATTTATTATAACCATGCTTTACATTGGGAAATGTATCTTTCTTTGATCATTTTTCAAGTTCTAATATTTTGGGAACTAGTTTCTATGATATCCAACTCATTGCATAAGTCCAGAGTTAGTTGGGTGACTTTGTTTCATCCAAATCTAGAGTTAGGTGGATGACTTTATGTTAAGCCAGGTCTTTATTGGATAATGATTATTATATAAGGTAGGTAGAGTTGGGAAATGTGAGAATACATGAAAATTCCTTCTCCTTTGAGTAAAATAGCAATAATCAACTACATATGGGTCAATTCAAATCGGTCCATAATTTGTTGGGCCAAGTTAGGCTAGACTCAATAAGTTTGAAATGATCAAGGAATTTGTTTTATTTTTTAGTTTGGCTTGTTATGATTTTGTTTTATTCTGTAATTTGGGTCAATATGTCTAGCAACTTTTTGGGTGAAAATGGTGACAATTGCATTCTATCTTTCAGTCTTAAGAAAAGAGAGCGTAATTGGGTAAGATTGGATCAAAATGAATCAGTTCAGGTTGGGTGAAGTAGGATAAAATTAATTAATGTTGGATGCATCATATTGAAGTAGGATAAAATTAATTAACGTTGGATGCATCATATTTGAGTCATATACCATTATGGGTCTTTATTTGGATTGTGTCTCCCTGTAAATTAGGAAAACCTATGATTTTGTTTGGTGGAAAGGAAGAACAGGATGGTTCTGTGAGTTGAAGGGTCACACCAAATGGGTTACTGGAGGTAAAGTAAGGAAAAGTATCATGCTAGATGGGTTATCTTTATCTTCATTTTCACATAGTTTTCTAGAAGTGATAGTAAAGGAGAGGATGGGAGGAGAGACATGAAAGGCAGCGGTGGAGAAGGTGCTTGAAGGAAGTGAAAAGTTATATGAACTGAAGTTTGGAAGCAATTGCCTTTGGCATGAATATGATAGAGAAGATAAGAAGGATTCTATGTTGAAGAAACTAAAGGATCAACTTTCAGTGGCTAAGGCTTATTATCTTAAACTTCTAGCACAACTCAAAGTGGGCCCCTGCAATCCAATCAAAAACTTGCTCATCCTACCAAATCAAAGATATTTCGCTTGGCCTTGTGTTGTGCAGATCTATTTTCATTCCGTTCATCTTTCATTCTACTTATATTTAGTTTATTTTCTGTATTATTTTAGCGCCTTTTGTCAAACTCTTTCCCCATGACAAATGTGTATCCTTCTTTTCTCCCTCCTAATGAAGATTATTATCTGTGATTTGTTGATTGAGATCGAGCTCCAAGCATAAATATGGTTATGTGTGTTCACTATTTCCTTTAATTTGTTAAATTGTTTCTTTTTAGGTAAAAATTCCCTAGGTGGACTGCAGTAAGCAATGATGTTCTTTAAAAGTGTTTCTGTACTTTCTACAACACTCTTTTGTCATGCTGTAAGTTCTTCCTCAATTTGATTTTCACTTTTATAGTGGATCTACTATTTTTGTTTCATCTTTATATTATAATTATGTGGTGGTAATAAAGAACCCTTTCATTCTCGCTTTCACTAAAGGACAAGAAAATAAAGTATTGTGTTACAGGCTAAACAGTCTAACGTCTGCAGTTCTTTAAAATCGATTAAGATGTTGACCTCTTTCAATCTTGTAATCAGTCTTTCTCTTCTCCATTTTATAATTGCCATGTCTATACGATGTCCCTTCCTCATTTTTCTATAGTTTTTGATGAGTGATTGCTGATTGGATTCGATTTGGCATTTGACAGTAAGCTATTGTCATAGCCAGCGTCCAATATTATGTATATGTGCTCTTATGTGTTAAATGATTCAAATGCATAAACATAATTACATGGAAATATTTAAGCTGATTAAATATTTCTGACATAGTAGATCTGCTGGTTACTCTTATGTTGAATTTTGCCGATACATGAAGTTTTGTATTTCATTCTTAGTTGAGGAAGTTGAGCTTTGCTTTTGTCTTCTTGGTGTTGGCAATGGTGCTGGCAAATAAATTCTAGCTCAATTTACTTGGAAGCTAAAAATGTTAATTTACATGATTGCAGGTTGATCGTGAACTTGGAAAAAGTTTTGCATCCAGAACTAGCATATTTAAAGCTTTATTAAATTATCCTTTCAATGGATTTATGTTCAGGACATTTACAACTTCTCATGGGTCAGAAGATCCACAGAATACTGATCTTGTTCCTGATACGTTGGTTGATTTATTTGGGCGGATGCACTCTTACTTGAGAATTTCTTTGACAGAACGTTGCAATTTACGTTGTCAGTACTGTATGCCAGCTGAGGGTGTAGAGCTTACTTCTAGCCCTCAACTATTGTCACAGAATGAGATAATTCGTTTAGCCAATATTTTTGTTACTTCTGGGGTGGATAAAATTCGTTTGACAGGTGGGGAGCCAACAATTAGGAAAGATATAGAAGAGATATGTTTACAGCTGTCTAATTTGAAGGGACTCAAGACTTTGGCCATGACTACCAATGGTATTACCCTGTTTAGAAAACTTCCAAAACTCAAAGAATGTGGGCTTACGGCTGTAAATATCAGCTTGGATACATTGGTTCCAGCCAAGTTTGAACTCATGACCAGGAGGAAAGGACATGAAAGGGTTATGGAGTCAATCAATGCTGCCATAAGCTGTGGTTTCAATCCTGTGAAGGTATGTTCTTTAAAATTCCTTGTTGAATGGTGATTCTTTTATGTTTTCTTATTTGTTCATTTTTTTGGAAGGCTTTTATTGATACTAAACTCAGAGTCTTCTCAATTTGTGCATATGCTGGCTGCTATTAGGTCAACTGTGTTGTAATCCGTGGGTTTAATGATGATGAGCTCTGTGATTTCGTAGAGTTGACTCGTGATAGACCAATCAATGTACGGTTTATTGAGTTCATGCCTTTCGATGGCAATGTCTGGAATTTTAGGAAGCTTGTTCCATTCTCGGAAATGTGGGATAGAGTGGTAAGTTAGAAGTCTGACTTGATCTTTTATAGAAATTCCTAAATGCTTTCTCCTAACTTTTGTTATCGATTTAACCAGACAAAACAATTTAAAGAGCTTAAGAGGATGCGGGATCATCCAACAGATACAGCGAAGAACTTCATGATAGATGGGCATGTTGGGACTGTTTCTTTTATCACGTCAATGACTCAGCATTTTTGTGCGGGTTGCAATAGATTGCGACTTTTAGCTGATGGAAACTTTAAAGTCTGCCTCTTTGGTCCTTCAGAGGTAAAACATCTGCATATCTATTATATTGTGACTACTTGTATAAATAGGGTGAAAATCAATGTTAGATGCTAAACTTACTACCGAATGTGAATTATTACTGCTTCAGTTGCCTTCGTCTGTGTTTCCGTATCTTATGAACTTGCATTATCTTTATTTTGACTATTTGCTATTTAACATTTCAAGAGTCTTTTATAGAATTGGTAATAGAAGAGTAAATCCTCTTATTCTTTGCTCATGATGAAATACAATAATTCCATATAGGGAGGAAGGTTGTTGATTTATAACTGATTGTTGCATGCTTTTCCGTTTTGCATCTTTGAGTGATTGTGCAGTCATATTGATGGATATGTTTTATTGTTGAAGAATACTAGGATCTTGTTTGAGGAAACAAAAATTCTTTATAGCCTGTTGTCTAAGATTTTCCAAACTTTTCATTCTTGTGGGTTGGTATATCATTTTTCACCAGGTTTTTATAGTTTGAAGTCATAATTCTCTAAATTTCAACAAACCATTATGCCTTGTGGTAAAACAGGATATCTACTTAATATTATGTCTCCAATCAGTGGAGTGCTTTAACTTTTTCCAGTTTATATCTTTTTTCCTTTTTTTTGGTTTGTGATTTTTACTTTTGTTTTTCTTTTGCAGGTTAGCTTAAGAGATCCACTTCGTCAAGGCGCTGATGACAATGAGCTTAGAGAAATAATTGGGGCTGCAGTATGCTATTTTATATTTGCTCAAACTTATTTTATCCATTCTTGATTGTTCTCAAACCCCTTTGTTTTTAAAAACTTCTTTGTGACTGTCTTCATAATGATATCTGCATAATGGATATTTTCTTTGTTCCATACTCTTCATCTGGGGCATGTTTAGGTTATCCTGTCAAAGATAAAAATGTCATCCCTCAGATTTTTGTCTTTGATTTTGATTAGAAGGCTACTTGCATGTTTCTCAAGCAATCAGATGTGTTTAGACAGTCATTGTAAACAATTTGCCTAGAGGAATGCAACACATGTATACTTTATGTATCAGGGCTGTGGGTGTGGTGTCATTTGGCGATTCTGTTAATCTATGTTCATGTTTTCATTGGTGGAAGATCACTCACTGCCTTTGGCTCCCATATTTTTGAGCCTTGCAACTTTTGCATATTTGCTGCATGGCGTAATAATCTCTTTATAACTTCAGGTCAAAAGGAAGAAAGCTTCACATGCTGGAATGTTTGAGATAGCAAAAACGGGGAATAGACCTATGATACATATTGGTGGCTAATCATTGGTATGATACACGTTACCCTGTTGTGTGATATGTAGAATATGAACAGTATAATGAAACCTTTTGTTTTACATATTTAAATTTGTCAACAGCAGGCTCTTTTACTTATGATTATAATGCATTGCTATATTGCGATCAAACATAAAAGGAGATATCTTTCACTTAAATCAACAACATGATCCGTGGCAAGTTAGGAGCATGTTGACTTGGCTCAACTTTTACTTGTTTGCTGAAGACTTTTTAAACTCAGTAATCTTTATCACTGGTTTTTGGTTTTTGGTTTTTGGTTGACGATGAGAATGGAGTAATGGCAGTCCATCGTGGTGACTTTTTATATAGTCTCCAGAAATTTCTGCATTTGAATTAACGTTATGTTGCTACTTGAATCTTCAGTAAAATGTGTTTGTTCTTTTAAGGGCCCACTTTAGTTATTTCCTACCCTTCATTCAGTGGCTTAATGGAAGAGAGTGAAAGGTTATGTGGCAACTGATGTTTAGCCATGAATGTAGGGATGATTCCAGGAAATATAGCTGGAAAACCTGAAAGTGGTTCCATGAACGCTACTTTGTAGGGTGCACTTTTCTGATCTCGAAAATTTGACATCATAACTTTGTGAGATTCATTAGTATGAACTGAAAGCAATGAGGATAACAGCTATATTGCTTGCTGATCATAATAGTTCTACAGCTTAACAAAGTGAATTTGAGGTCAAACCGCCTATTTTTTAGTATTGAATATAGATATGTTCATTGAGAAATGCCAAGGTCCGAGGACAACAGTATGGATACGTAGGTTTAACCGGAAGAAATGTGTTGGTGATTACGCGTTCACATTTTTTATTTTTGGTTTTGGATGCTGGCATAGAGCAACTCCATCTGGTGTTCTTAGGTTGCGTATATACGCCGCTGAGTATGAATTGTCTTCGACCCATTTCTTTCTCTATCGAGATGGGAAAAGACGCTGTTCTATTAATAATTTGATGATTTACTGTCGCCACAGCCAGGGAGAGAGACTGAAAATAAATTTATTGTGGCAAACTTATCAAGATTTTCCTGTTTTGTATATTATGATTGTATAATAATTTGTAAAGGTTCTCTACGCATGTTGAAATTACAGTTTACATCCCGAAGTAGACTTGGCGGTGATGTGGTGCATTTGTTTGAGAATAATGTTAATTACACCGTATTAGATTCGATTTTATTTTTATCGTAATAAATTTTATTCATTTAAATCATAATTAGTCCTAGTAAAATTTTACATTCAGAATTATTCATGATATGGTTTAATTAGTTTCTATTGATGATAATATGAGTTTTTAGCATATTTTATTTTGGTCAATTAGGGTTAGCTACGATGTGATAATTTTGAAAAATAGGGTGAATGTTGATAAAGGAAACGACAATTTTTTAATTTGACGCATACATTGTAGGGTTCGATTTTGGAGGGAAAACTTAGAGGAATTTTGTGGAATTAATAAAAAAGAGACCAAAGAAATATTGGTATATTCTTGTATAAATTCCTGCTGTGAAACAATGGGGTGTGAACAATTTTACAGAACTTCTAAAAGAGCAAGTTTTGATGGCATTAGAGGTCACTGATTTAACCATCCATCTCTGTTTTTTTTTTCCTTGATATCAGTGCCGTCTTTGGGCAGGGGTCAGCAGGGCCCATGATGAGAAAGGGCCCCTTATATTAACATTGGTCTTCTTTAAGTTGTTACTTTTTTACCTAATCAAAGTAGTGGTAAATAAACGTGTTAGTTGTTAGTCACGATGTCAGCCTTTTTTGGCTTTTCTGTTTTCACAGTAGCGTATAAATATAGGCCTTTTTTATTTGTTTATCAAGGTGTGCTCTGTTGTTCAGCCGTAATAAATAAAAGAGAATTTTTTTGTCTTTTCTTTCGCGACTTTTCCATCGCCCTAACCTCATATTTTGACTTTTGATTCCCAAAGCATATAACTAATTCACTCAAAATTAATTTAACGTTGGTGATGTTTCGAAGAGTAAATATTAGGCAAGTTTCAAAATTATAGATAGTATGTACTCCAAGATTGTAAATTCCAAGATTGCAAGTTACGTAGGCTGTAGGTAGAGGTAATAATAAATAATTTTAGCGTTGGTGATTTTTAACGTTATAAGTTAACGTTAGGTAAGTTTATTTAACGTTATAAGTTAAGTTAACGTTATAAATTAACGTTATAAGTTAACGTTATAAGTTAACATCTTATGCTTATAAATAGTCTCGAAATATTTAAGTGTACTTTTACCTTCTAGTTTTTTTATTTTCATCAATATATGTATTTAAAATATTCCAACTCAAAAATTAGCAGCAAAAAAATTTACGATTCTGTCTTTTGAGTTCTGAGTATAATTTAAAGGTAAAGTTTCTGATTTTTTTAATGTATTTTTTCTCTTTATTTTTTTTATTTTTAATATTAGATATTAAATTTTGCTATTTATTTTTATCCTCTATCACAGATATAATATCATTTATATATCTTTGTGATATATTGTGAAGCTGTTGGAGTTTGGTTGTACCTGCATACTTCTTCCAGTTCCAAACATATAAATTTAAGTATATTGTCGATTTATTAGGGCCCTTTTTTTAATTTCACCCGGAGCCTATAAAATGATAAGAACGACCCTGCTTGCTATCATGTCGATATTTAATGCTATATAAACTACAGCAACACACTCACTCCATTAGTAATTCCACAAATATTGCCCACTGATAAGTCACGAAGATCAACTCGAGTTTAGATTATGGCTTAAAGCTTGCAGTAGTGGTTATCGTTGTTATTTATTTGCTTCCCATTATCCAATAATCGTTGGCAATTATTTGTGCCAACTTGCTGTTGCGAGCATCGTAAAGGATGGAGGCTTAAGGGCCAAGAGGTAGCCCAAGAATTCAGTCTGGCCTAAAGATTATGTCATGGGGTAAAGAGTCAGCAGAAGTGGGATATTTGAATGTAAAAATAAATAAATAAAGAAACATCGAAAAGTTGGTTATGTAGGACAGCCAATGATTGGCTGGTAGGATTTGAGAAAACCTTTAGACTAACATATACATATGAATGGTGCAATGGTAGGATAAGAAGAAATTCTCTTTGCGATGTGTCGCATGAGATCATTCGCGCCACATCGCATGAGATCATTCGCGCTCCTGTATGGTTGTTTGTTCGTTTTTCTGCCCACAAAACGCACTTTTTTCAAGAAAAATTCCATGATTTTGGATCTACCAACATCTTCTCATGTCGAAATGTCCACACTCTTGATGAATTAATTAAAATCTTCTATACATAAACATGTGTATTGTGATCATATTGAGTCCCTGTCGGGATTCGCTCTGCGACGTATCTCACGATAGCGTTCACGTTTCTATATGAAAAAACGACGCGTCGGAAGGAGAAAAAGGTGTTTATCAAGAGTGTGGTCATTGCGATATGAGAAGTTGTTGGTAGATCCAAAATTATGAAATTTTTCTTGAAAAAAGTGATTTTTTTTGGCAGAAAAACAGACAAATAGCTACACAGGAGCGCAAATGATCTCTTATGACACATCGCACGGGGAATTCTATGCGGACGGCCTTGCCATGATTCTTACAGTAGGCGCCGGTTGCCACAGGCTGATCCGATCAAGCTCCGTAACTGGCAGTTATCTATGCGACGACGACTTGCTCAAAAGTACGCTGATCGCGGCTCTGTCGTTCGATCCTAAAATCGACCTTGAAAACCGGTCAAAATAATAAAATTTCAAGATTGCAGCAAGCTGAAACCTCGGGTCGTCTCTCTTGTTGGAACCGACGAAAAATGATTTTTAAAGCTAGCCTA
>JAOTBA010000008.1:33335375-33345830 GCA_025629845.1 Erythroxylum squamatum | reverse complement strand
GAGGTCCTGGGTTCGAGCAGTGGCTCACCCAGGGTGCCAAAGAGGACAATACCTGGAGTGCCGGTGGTAAAGGCCGGACTCTACACAGTAACGGACCGGCCAGAGTTCGGTCGTTACACATGGTCATGAAATAAACTTGATCGGAATTAGAAATGCATAATATGGGTGAATGAGTATAATTGCATGCTTAGACTGATTAACTTGGATTTTTCGATTAAAAGGACATTAGTCTGTTGTGATAGATGAATGACACTTTTCTTTAGTAAGAATTTGAGCCCTTTGAAATATTTAAAATCAAATTCAAGTATTTTTTGTTAAGAGTGTTCTTTCATGGTTAAGGAACTCTAGAACTTGCTTGCAAATACTAGTTGAGATCATATAATTTTATGCAAACATTGAAATGGTGAAGGCAATTAGGATTTACCACTTTTTCTTAAAAAGCCACTGTAATGTAACCCTTAATGTGCCCCTTTGAGCTTAATATGAAACCTTTTCTTTCTTTAAATCCAAAATATGAACATTTACCTTAATTATTTATCCTCTTTGCTGTACTTACTACAAGGCAAGATGAGCATTTGAAATCTTATTCTTGGTTTAGGAAGTAATTGCTTGAGTAATTGTGGGGGATCATAGTATATAATTTGCTATTGTGTTAGGAATGGGTATGGTTGTAGCAATTATCTCTCCTCTATATTTTTCTTTTCTTGATTTCCTTGTTTAAAATAAATAAATAAATAATTGAAGAAAAAGAAAAAGAGAAATAGAAAAGAAACTGAGGGAAGAGAAGATGACCAAAAAATGAAAGAAAGAGGAGAGACATAAAAAGGGGAGTGCTAACATTGTTAAATCAGAGGAAAGAATTAAGTGTTTCATGCTTCATCGTTTTGTATTATTTTAAATTCTCAATTTATTCTGTGGTTTTAAATTATGATTTTTCTTTTTCCTACCCTTAGCCCGACCCCCATTACAACCAAAATAAAGACCTTCATATTGATGTTTGTATTGAATTAGTAAGCAAGTCTATATTAGATGCCTTATATGAAATGAATGATGAGTGAATATATCCTACCTTTAAATGCATCAAAGGATGGAGAGTGGAGTCTGTGTCTATCACACTTGTTAATGGTCTTTGAGTTAAAGTACTTGTTAATTTTGGCTAAGCATGCGGAATAGAGTCTGTTCATAAAGTATTATAAGTTTCAAGTTCTTAGGCTGTGTTTATTGAAAATCGTTGATTTAATTAGTTGTTCTTGTATAATCTAGTATTCTTTATTTCGCTTGAGGACAAACATAATTTAAGTGTGGGGGAATTATTGCGTCTAATTTCTATTGATTTTGCTTGCCTTCATATCTTGATTTTGGTTACAAATTCTTATGTGTTAATCCAAATTGGAAATGGATTGAGTGAAAATGGAATTAATGTTGAATGGAGTGTCTTGTGAACGTTGCATGAAAACAAGAAAAATTATGCATGAAAGAATGAATGTGGACGTGAATCATGCATGTAACACTAATTAATTAATCCATTCATGTTATTGGAGTCAAACCCATGATTGTGCAAGTCACGGGTGTGACAAAAGGAGCCAAACCTGTGACTCCCACAGTCACGGGTGTGACAGAAATTTCAATAAATGTTTAATATTACATGTCATCTAATGCAGGGTTTTGACGGCATAAAAACCTAAACCTAGGCTCAGACTACAAATAGAAGGAGTAAGAGAGGTTGGAGCAAACATACACAGGGTTGTAAAAGCAAAAACTGAAAGAGAGGTGGAGGCGTAGAAAAGAACGAAGAACAGAGAACATAGTTGGGTTTGGCAAAAGAGAAAAACAACAAAGTGGTAGAGCTTGAAGTAGAGGCAGAAAGCGAGAGTTGAAGTTGATCTTTTGGGTGAGAATCAAGCAGAGGGAGAAGGCAAGAGCAACGTTAGAGAGGTTGAACTTAGCAGGAGACCCACCACCAGCTTCCATCTGACAATCCATTTGTTTGCTCATTCTTATTCTATCTTCTGTTGCATTATTAAACTTGTTTCACTTGACTATTTCCTCTATTTCTTTGATAGTCCATTTTGGTTATTTGCTCTGTTTATTGCTTTGATACTTCTCTGTTAGTGTAAACTATAGGATTGAAGTATATGAAGATGATGAACTTTGTTTATTCCATAATGGGCTAATTATTTAATCTTGAGAATTAATGTAGCTAATTTAGACTATTTTATTGTCTTACTATTTACTATAGTTTCTAAGTTTATTAGATGTAATAGTGTAGCCAAACTTTGCATCATTTAGGTATTAAACGAAGGATCGAAAGAAGAAGATTAATATTAGAACAAGAAACTATAGACGCTTGGGTTAAGAATTAGAAATATATTAACTTAAGTGCGTAATTATTAATTAGGTTTACATGATTGATTTGGATGATAAACTTGTCGAATACGAAAGTTAGATTAGTTTGTTATTTGAATTGATTTAAAAATCTAACTGTTAATTTTAGTAAGACAATTATTCAATCATTTCCCCTTAGTCATGCATAGGAGACTAAATTAGTGAAATTAATTATGAAGAGTTTCCTACATCATTAATCAGTTTGTTTTTGCTTTTAGTTAAATTAGTTTACTTTTTAGTCTAATTACGTAATTTTCTTTAAAGCCTTTACTCAGTAAATCAGGAAAAAAATGTTTAGGATTACATCTGTTTTTATTTTTATTCAAGATTAATTTGAGTGAATCAATTTTACCTCCTTAAGAGACGACTCTAGGTAATCAACTACAATTACCTCGCATACCTGTGAGTAGGATAGCCTAGGTACTTTTTTGAACTTATTTTGGTATAACAGAGCCCTCAAACCTCTTCAATGCAGCCCGGGGGTTGAGGCAAGGAGAGTCTTTGGCTCTATACTTATTTGTAATTGTTATGGAGATATTGTTTAGAATCACTTAACTAAACATTTCAAGAGCTCCCTACTTTAGATATCATCACAAATGTGGTAAGATTGAATCAACTTTCCTTTGCTGATGATCATTTGATGCTTTGTGGAGCATATTTTGATTAAGTCAACTAACTTATGAAGTCTCTAGAGACCTTAAAAGATGTGTTGGGATTAATCTTAAACCCAAGAAAAAGTTCTATTGACTTGTTTGCTTCTTCGCACTCTAATGCCAGTCTGATTTCCCCTTCACTAGGATTAAAGCTTCAAAAACTTCCATTAAGATATGAGGGGTTCCCTATCTTAACTAGGAGATTAAATGTTGTGGATTGTTCCCCACTTATTAGTTTTATTGAGAGAAGACTACAATCTTAGTGTAACAAGCTATTATCTATCTTATAATGTGAGATTGCTACTAACAATATTTGTGCTCAATAGTCTCTATATATATTGGTGTTTCCATTTAGCTCTATCAAAAGGAATGATGAAGAGAATTGACAAGCTAATAAGAGACTTCATCTGGAGAGAGACTAGCAAATGTGCAAGAATTTTGAATATCAAATGGAGTACCATATGCCTACCAAAGCAAAATGAAGGGCTTGGATTAAGCTTTAATAGAAGCATGGCTAGGGTACTTATGGCCAAGAGCTTATGGAAAATTTGTTCAGAGGAGAATTTGAGGAAGAAGTGGATTCAAACGTATCATTTGAGAGAAGAGAGCATATGGACCATCAAGATAAAACCAACTCACTCATATACTTTTCATAAAATCTTCCACACTATGCAACCTCACATAAAGATCAAAATAGGCAATCAAGAAACAACAAATTTTTGGTTTGACAATTGACATTCTTTAGGGTCTTTATATTAGGTTAGTGACTTTCAATACCAAGTTTGGAGCTATCTTCATAAATAGCACCTGGCACTGGCCATTTCACTCTACGGGGTTTCTAGGAAATAACTTGACTTATGCCTAGTTACCTCCATGACTTAAACTACTCCTAATTGCATCCAATGGACTGGGTATAACAGTTTGAAGTTCTCTAATGGCTCTTACAAGAATTGTTGATGGATTCACTTGCAAGATTTGGCTGCTTTGGCCTTGTATGGGATTCTCAAATTGTTCCCCCACACTCATTCTTAGTCTAGTTAGCAGTATCAAAAAGACTTGCCACTCGGGATAGGATCAAATTTTCAATTAATAGTCGAGCTTGTGTACTCCGTGGAGATACATAAGACACCCATGGCCACTTACTTTTTAAGTGTACTTTCTCCTTAGCCTTGTGGAATAATCTACTTAGACTTTTCAACTTGCAATGTGCCAACAAGGAATGGTTAAGTATAATTGCATGGCCTCTAAACTCAATATGTAAGGGCAAAAGAGACGAGAAACTCTTCATAATCAGTTTTGGGATGCCTGTATATGATATTTGGAGAGAAAGGAACAGTAGAATGTTTAAGGATACCAGGATGGATATTAATAGTAGTCTAACCAAATTTTAGCTCAAGCTTAGACAAACAACCTTGGCGCTTGGAATCACCTTGGATTCGTTTCCAAAACTATGCTCCAAGCTTTCACTATAATACCAATGTTCATCAATGTTCATGTAGCAGAATGTGGCATACACCAGATATATTAGTGGGAGTTATAGCTTTTGGGGAGGCCTAGCCTCGATGTAATTATATTATTAGTGTTTTGGTGTACTAGTTGCTACTTAATTAATAAAATTTCCTAATTACCTTCCAAAAAAATCAAAATACAGATAAAGCTATTTAACAATTACCATTTAGAATCAGCAACATACTTCTGATAAAATACTCGGAATTTTGTTCTATTTTATAGTGTATCAAACAAAAACTATAGGCTGAAAATACAGTTGTGGAGAAACCATTGAATATGAAATTGTAAATTTCATATCTAATTGTAGTTCTCTGTACACCGAACACAAAGATTCTAAAAAGAGATGCATTCTCAGGAAAGGTCGACATACAAGAAAGCACATCATATTTCAACGATGCAATGCGCTGAGAAATGAATCACTCTATAGCGCCTGTTTGGAGCATCTTCCACTTCACAAACATTATAACCTAAAAGCCCAAAACGTTTGATGCTATATGTAAGAGAGGCTCGAAAGCACTTGGAGCAAACTTCCTGGCAAAAAGATAACATACGGAAGAGGGTTGGTTATTGTAACTGCAGTTCTGACCTTTGTATATTCTTCTGATAAACTCCTCTGTTATATCTGCTCTTCCAAATGTAGCCGGGTGTGCTCCACCCCTTGACCAGTCCACCCATGTGAAGCTTCTATTTGCCATGACATGTGCAGCTTGAATGGTTAACATGGTTGGGAAATAATGTTCATCCACGTAGCAATGAGGGACACAGAATTCTTTGAATTTAGGGTAATACGTCGTGTCTTGCACAATGTTGACTGCAAGGTCTCGGTTAATCTCAAACCACTGAGAGCCTTTACGCCACTGGGTAATGTCTACCTCAGGTGCCATTTTTTCATTGTATCGTCCTCTTCCATATGGACCATGGTCATCAAATGCGCCAATGAAGCTATATCTGGATTCTGATATGTATTGGTAGATCACACTGAAGTTATACAGAGGAATGCAGGACTCTGACAGAAGTACAAACCATTCATTGTTTATATCAAGTAATGCATTAGCAAGAAGCCTTCGCTCAGCATCACACATGCTCATCTTACCCCATTCAGCAGCCTGCATGGGGAAGAAACAAAGATTGACGACTCTTAAGCTCAGTTCTCAAGGAGAAAGTACAACTATCAAGCCGTCATCTATAATGCTAAGTGTTTTTACAACTGAAGTCTTAAAGTTCAATATGATGCAAGTTAGTGCAGAAGTTTCCATACAATTGGGGGATAATTCAGGTTAGTTACAAAACCTACCATTATTCCAACAATGCATAAACAAGTCATGAAATAAGATCGTTGTATGAACTATTATGTCATCAGACAGAAATATGCCACTGCCAATGTTGTTAGTCCTCAGTTGAGAAAATAAAAGATTTGAATTAAAATGAATCAACTTGAAAGTACAGAGCTTAATTCCACAAACTTGTAAACATGAAGGGCTTGATATATTAAGTCAAGCATAAACCATGATAGTTTTAGTAAACGAGAAATAACAAGAATTTCCATCAAAATTAGAAGCATATTTGCAACATAGTTTCAAGCTCTCATCTCATTTGTGTAAAAGCAGTTTAGATTCCCATGAAAATTGAACTAAAGGCTTAAAAATTCAACATATTAGAATTTAGAAGTACTAAGGCTAAAGAATTATTCCAACTTAACAACAGCAATAACACGGGTATTCAATATATTAGAATTTAGCAATATAAGGCTAAAGAGCTCATGAACCTATGGTTTCCTTGTTTATATGTTGGGTGTGCCATATGGCGGGCTTCAATTGTTCCAAAACAACATTAGCAATAACAGGGATATTCAATTTAAAACTATTCAGTTAACTCATTAAACTAGTCGCTATTTCTCCGAAATGATAATCTCAGTTATAGCAATTACCAAAAACAGATAATCCAAGTTATAGTATTTTCAGTCAATTGATGGTACCCAATTTCACAGGTCTATTATGAAGCTAGGGCTCAGTTTTATACAAATTTAGAGCTGCACTATTGAAGCAAATTTTATCATTTTGGAAAATAGATCTTGCAATTTAAGATCCTAATCTCCCAACAACTTGTAACAATTAAAACCCAGTCAATTTGTGATATGTTCTGGATCAACCCAAGCTGGAACTAATGATTTATTTCTCATATATAACAAATAGTTTATTTTGTTAGGATAAAATTCCAGAAGCTTCAATTTGTCTAAAGCTTTTGAAGTCATGTTGCAAAGTCCTCAAGTATGACTTGCCTACCATTTGAATGATATAGACACTGTAAGGACACTTGACAAAAAAGATTGTTGAAGATTAAACAAAAGGTAGCCTTGAAACAAGGTACTCAAATATAATTAATCTTAGTCCCCGATATAGGATAAAAGCGAGAGTGATGGAATTGCAAGTATCGCCAGGTTGAGAAACATAGATGCAACACCCTTCAGCCAGCTTTTAAATCCATAATCAATGAACTATCAGCTCAGGAAAAGTCACTGATGAATGATGGCAGTTGGCAGCTAAGCTCATCCTTTAGAGGAGTCATTACAGGAAATCTTTCTAATATTTTGTATAATATCGTAACTTACATAAATTTCTCAGTCTCTAGAGACCCTTTCAAGAAAACCCAATCCTATCTCTAAGTGCAAGAATATCTCACTTCTGTATACATTAGCCAAGGGCATCCAACTGCATCCTCTATTCTATCAACAAGACAGGAGGTGCTACCTTACATTAGAAAACACCTGAACCATAACAGGTTTTTTCCCTATAAAATCTCAATCTGTTGGAGTTTTTCTCGTTGGTGATATTCAAACCACCATTACTCTCTAACCAATGCTTTGCCTTCATTGGTTTTTTGATGTCGCTCCTATAAGGATGACCTCCCTACTCCCCTCTCTCTTGCAAGCATAAGAAAATCTAAACTCTAGACAAGCAGTCTTAGTTTGAATTTTAAAATTTAGTATGAGTTGCATTGTCAACACAATAGCTAAAAGAATTGCTTGCAAATTTGCAATTTGACTATATGCATTTTGGTTTCCAGAACTCATGATAACTTCATCAGATAAACAATACAGTTTTCTTTAAATAAGAAGACAATTAAGTACAATTTTAACAAGTGGAAACTAAGAGAGAAAATTGTATCTCCAAGAAGCTAAATTCTTCGTCAATTTCAGATCCATGTAAATCAGAATTAGTGATTTACTTCGTCAATCCAAGATTAGTGATAGTAGGAAAAAAATGACAACTTAAAATTTGCAGGTCCACGGAAATAAATTTGGATTGGAATTTTCATCAATGCAAAGTTAATACTCACAATTTTCCAAAAAAAGTTAATACTCATTTGAAGGAAATTCTTCCAAAAATTAAAAATAGAAAATAGAAACCAGAACAAGAGAAATATCATTCATAGATTACCTCGTTATCAGTCAGTAAGCAGGAAAGAATAACAAATTACAAACATCAATTGCATATGAAAATTAAAAGATGTTGGATGTCGGGAAGGCCGTACCTGACTTGGGACTTGTCTTCTATGGAAAACTGACGAAGGCATAAATTTAGCATCAAAAGTTGGCAGTGAATGAACATAGATCGAATACAACCCTTCCTGGCCCTTGAAAAACCTTTCCCAGAGAGATGCTAGTGGCAATGGCCCTTTAGTCAAGAACATAAATGCAATTTTCGGAACTCTGTTGAAAGGAAAGTTCTTTATCCGAGGAACAAAAGAAGCCCTCCAGAAGAGCTCCTGATCATTCATTTTGTGAAGCAAATTCGAAGGAGGGCGAATCCAACGGTCCAGAGTACCGGGCTCTTTAGCGCAGGAAAAACTGGACTTTACAGTCGTGACTGATGTTTGAACTCCAAAACGTTTGATCGTGTATACACTAATGATTGAAAAGGTAATAATTAGAGCTAAGGAGAACAAAAACAAATGCAATAACCTCATAGGAAAGCCTCTGGATTGAGTTCTTATTGAAACTATATAGCCATTTGCTTCTTCTAATTGAGCGACCCTTGATTGCATATCAAAGACTCCACAAAATCAGGAAATCACCTTGTGGGTCGAGACCAGTGAGATAAAAAGCCAATTACCAATCTGAGTTTTCGCACCAAACCAAAACCCAGACTCCAAAAATACATCTTGGGAGAGAAATGATGAAGGTTAATTGACATACAAAGATTTACACATCAATAAATGCAGTCGTATGGATAAGAAATAAATATAGATCTCGTCAGAGAAGACTAGAAAATCTAAGCTAGGCGCTTTATAACAATAACACAGTTGAGATCCCGAGTATTGAGAACATGGGAATCAGGGGAAAAACAGGGTCTAAGCAGAGATTCCAGGAAAGCAAAGGCTGAAGATATTATGTCAACGGAGGACATAAGCAGGTTACAGCGTTGGTGAACAAAACATAGTTCTATTAACTTCAGATCCTAAGACTCCTTGTATGGCGGAAATGCCCACAACAAGAAGTTGGACGGTTGGCCAAACTCCAGAGGGTTGGAATTTAGGGAGAGAAAAGGGGGGAGTTCGTTTCTGGGTGCAGACTGTTTAGTTGTGAAGCAATAGAGTGACGCGAAAGAAAGAAATCTGATTTTTGTAAGAATGTTCTGTTTTTTGCGTGAATTTTAATCATCAGGTATGGTGTTCACACTCAAAGGGGCGGGGAGGATGTCGGCTGTTCTTATTTCTTGACGGAAACTGATAATACCGATGTCAACCTGTTTGCTTTAACTTAAATAATTCAAAATCAATTAATCCTTTTTTTTATACAAAGGAAAACCAAATAAAATAAAGCTAACGCCCTATCTAACGCAGAGATCTATGGTACAAAGCTATGTGCTTATCACGGTTTAGATGATCTATGACGACTGGCGAAGGCATCCGTAGAATATGAAAGTTTGCGCTGGATATCATTGCGAGCGATGCTAGACTGTTCGCACACTGATTCCCTTTACGATACTTGTGCGGAAGCTTCACCTCCCAATTTCGGTGGAGTAGACCACGGGTACCTGCCACCAAAAAGTAATACTCAGTCGAAGGTATAACAGAAGATGAGAGAATATTGATCATCTCCAGAGAATCCACTTCGACAATAACCCGTCGATATCCAAGCGTCCAGGCTGGGATAAGTCCTGAGTGGACTCCCCAGAGTTCGGCAGCTAAAGGCAAGCCTCTTCCTATGTGATGGGGGAACCCCCGCACTAATGTCCGTGGCAATCTTTGATCAAACCTCCTGCAGCTACAATGCTATGCCCATGTTTAACCGCCCCATTTGTATTTAGCTTGCCCAGCCCTCCATCGGTTTGGTCCAACCTGTAAGATGTCCTACGGGTAATCCCTGGTCCCTATAGACATAGCTTTCCACAATCTTTGCCCTCACTATCCAGTTAACGTAGTCCATAATTGCCCTAGGTTCGTCTTCAGGCCACACAAAATCCGCTTCAAATATACTACTATTGCGCCGATACCATAGGAACCAGCAGACTACCCCATAGATTGTAGCCCATTGAAATTGCTGCACATACGAGTGCTTCAGAAGATTAGACTGCACCTATCTCTCCACGTCTAGTTGAAAAAATTTCATGTAACATCCCGCCCTCTTATGAAGGATTAGAACCCAAAAATATGGTGCATATGAGCTAAGAGGTTTGGTTTAAATGAAATTAGAGGAAATGGATTGCAATTATTATGATTGGGAAAATTGGGAGTGTGTTTGAGTTGGAAACGTGGAAAAAAAATTGAGGAATGATGGTTTAAGGAATGTCCGTCAAGCGGACACGGATGTCCGCTTAACGGACAGGCTTGGGTGACAGAATACCCTAGGGGTAAGGTGTGTCCGCTGAACGGACACGTGAGTCCGTTTAACGGACAGATTCGGGTG
>JAOTBA010000008.1:33272243-33282664 GCA_025629845.1 Erythroxylum squamatum | reverse complement strand
GGCCATAACTTCATCATCCGACCTCCAAATGAAGTGATTCTTGAAGCGATAGATTCCTAACACGTTTTTCTACCTTTCCACAAAAATATATAGCCTTTGGTGTTGAATTCAAAAAGATTGATTGAAAGGTAGTGAGGGTTCATTGAAATAACTCTACAAGGAAACCCGCTCACGCTTTTTGACTCCGGATAGTTAGGCTCCGAGAACGAGATTCAACATCTTGGGCTCCGGAAATGGGACCCAACACTTTCTCTTTTGTTGTTAGTCGATTCAGTTGGGATTTATCTGCCTCGGGTAACTCATTTATAGTTTTTTTTCCTTGGGCTTGGGCCCCGTTAATTACCCAAAAAAAAACATTAAGAGAACATTACGAGTAGTGTAAGAGTAGTATGTTAAGATTGCTAGCTCTTATAGAGCGTATAAATATTTAATAGTAGCATGTCAATATTTAATATTTGTTTCTATTTATTAAATATTTTATATTTCACCATGCAATCTTTTAAACTATACAATCATGTGTAATTTGATTTTTTTTTCTATCTCTAAGTGGTAATTGTGTGACTTATTAGGTAGTAGATATAAATTAAAATATAAAATTATATTTTAGAAAGATAAACTAATATATTTAATTCATATTTTAATTTTCTAATTAAATAATTTATATTCATATATTAAGATTTACAACTAAAGAATCATTATAACTACTTAGATATTAGAAATGTCTTTTTCAAACAAAAAAAAAATTAGAAATGTCAATTTTAACAAAAATTTTCGTATATAATATTAATAAAAATAATAAAATATTCTCAAATTATTTAAGGGTATTGAGTCGTACAATAATCATCCAACTGCTTTTTATTTAATTCGTAACATATCCAATAACCGTCAATCAAGCCACTCTTCAACTATGATAGGTACAATAATTATAACGAAAATTTTAATAAACATGCATGTAAAATTTCATATGAAATTCTTATGTCTCAATAAACTTGTTCATTAATAAATTTGTTTAAATATATTATAAAAAATCTAACTATAAAAACAATTTAAGAATAATATCTAAAAAGTATGAATTTTATAATTATAATATTATCGTAAATTTTAATATATTTTTATATACTTTTATCTTATAATATTTTTAACTAATTATGTCATAAGAAAATGCATATGGATAAATGGGCTTTTATGTCCACACTGTAACAGTAATCTATTTTGAATTACAAACCAACCAGACAAGGATGTCCCCAAAATTGTTAAGCATTTGGACAGAATGACATTCCAATTTTCTTATCATTCTTCTTGGTCTTTAGGTTTGGTTGAAATTGATTCTCTATGAGGCCGGTGCTTTTTCCACTTTTGTTTAGGCAAAGACATGATCCAAGATGGAACATGACAACCCGAAGCTGACATCACATTGGCTACGTTGCGCAGAAATGGAACATCATCTTCTGTGTACAAGGTGACGGCTTCTCCCACTCGGCCAGCTCTGCCAGATCGACCTGCATACAGTCATTTTCAAAAGCAACTGGATCACTAACGGTAACTCACATTCAGTGCGATACGAAAGACAACCTGAAAACTGGACAACTACAAGAATAGATGCCTTTTTAAGTTAGACCAACTTGCTAGTACATGTAACAAATGCCAGGGGGCGAATCAGAAAGAAAAGAAATAAACCACCACCTACTGAAGACTATTGACATGAATTCTCATAATAGCAGAAAATGTTAGCTATCATAAGCTTTGAGATACATACCAATCCTGTGGATATATGCAGCAGCAGAATCTGGGAAGTCATAGTTAATAACAGAATTGACACCTTTGAAATCCATACCACGGGCAATGACATCAGTGGCAATCAAAACCCACGTTTTTCCACATCTGAAATTGTTCACAGCTTCTTCCCTCTATATCCAAACAAAGTACATCATTAAAAACCACAGCAATGAACTCCTTATTTCAAGCAAAATAAAATAGACCCCAGATCTCAGACCTTGTACCAGAAAGCATGGAAACTTCCTTGATCCTGTCTCCCAACAAAACAATTTCAGTACCAGGATCCAACTTACCTGTGCTTGTGACAAATCAGAATGGATGACATCAGCTCTGATATCATCAAATTTCAATTCCGCAAAGAGTTCCTTTGCTCTTTCCTTGCTTTGAACAAATATCAAGACAGGTGGACTCAGACTCTATTGCCACATATAAACAGGTAAAAGAAATGGTCAATGGAATGAAATTTTCTGACGTATAAAGGAGAACATTGTTATGGCATCTATATGTCATGATATCAACAGAAAATTTTTCTAGCCAGATTATCTTTCACAATGCATTCTCCCCATAAAACTTTCTCCAAGAGGTCACCAAAAAAAAGAAAAAGGAAAACATACCTCCACAAAGCTTTGTCGAAGTGCAAGAAGTTTTCCTTCTTCACTGCCAGCGAACACCAATTTTTGCTTAATTGATTCAGAAGCAGTATTCCTGTTGGAATTCCAAATGATGCTTGTCAAGGGAAATGACATCACATTACTTGACAAAGAATAATTCAAACTTACTTCCTTCCAATAATAACTCGAACAGCATCATGCATACTCCTACGTGCAAGGTCCTCAACATAATCAGGTAAAGTAGCACTAAACAGCGAACGAATTATTGATGGGTTGGAGCATGCTTTCACAACATAATCTATCTGCTTCAATAAGCCAAGCTCAAACAGCTTATCACATTCATCAAGAACAAGATATTCAACTCTGCATAACAACCAATAACAAAATTAAAATGTGACTGAATGTCAATTCACTGTGATTATCCTTGACAACACAAAGCTTCATCAGGATCCTAGCTGGCCGTTTCCTATCCGTAAGAAGCAAACAGTCAGACTCATTAATGTCAGGAAGCTATCTGACATATAAATACAAGTTCTATACAGCAAGACCAGAGTTCATTTTTCGGCAAAATATTTAGAACTAAGCATGTACACGGGATTTCAAATACAAAAACACCACCAATTTATTAATCATTTATGAGTTTTTGATTCATCACAAGAAAATCACAAATTCTCTTGCAGAACATAATGGGCCAAAGAGCAACAACAAAAAAATGTTTAAGGGTGATATCACCAAGCTCACTTACTGTACAGTTTTTTTCCAAAAAAAAAGGGGCCTGAGAATGGTATCAACATAGCAGACTTAGTAACATTCTAATGTAGGACAAATAGAAAAAAGTATTAATCAGTAGCTAAAGTTCACAAAATTAGAAAATATAAATTACATTAAACAGCTAGAATAGTAAGTTTCAAGTCCAGATTTCAGCTTGGAATGCTTAAATTTCAGAATAAATATAGCCGAGTTTTTAAGGTTTGATTGCTAAAATTTTAGAATAGCATTTAGGGTTTAATATGGCTAAAATTTGAGTTGGTTTTGGTTTCCAGAACTTTAGGTTAGAATTGTTGGACTGTAGTGAGGGAAACAAACAATGTAGGGTAGGAACTAAAACTAAGAATTACTTCTAAAGTCTAAGAATCACTGTTAGAATAAAGCATCACACCTTCTAATTGAAAACTTAAGACAGCATGTTCTTATTGAAGGGATGAGTACACACACACACATATATATAGATAAGTTCTTAAAACCCTTATTCTAGTAAAAAAAGGTTCATAATAATTTTAAATCCTATAATAATAAAATTCTATAAGTTCAAGCTCTAAACATTTAGGACAACATATCTAAAACTAGAATAACATAGTTATCTTACTTGTACTTCATATTTAATAAGAAATCCTAACATAATCTAAATTCCAGCCTTTGTTGTCTTTGCTATCAACAAAACTCACATCCTCTATCCCACCAAATTAAGGCTTGTAGTCAATTAATTTTCTCTCTTTTATTTCCTCAATAGACCTTTAAGATCTTTTGTAACAATTCTCTCTGGCTTGTCTGAAGACGTCCTCGACGTAGAATGTGACAAATACTAATCACATAAATCTAAATTCAACTTATGAAACCCATATATTAAAATTAAACTATTGCCAAAAATTGATCTTATTTTTCACTTAACAAGAAATTGTCGATATCCTCCATCTCTTTTAGCTATAATTTGTTCATCACGAACAACATCTATCTCCATTTTAAGATGAGGAGTGGCTAGAATTGTTACAGCTTGATATGGATGAGTGTTTTATTAGGAGTCTATTAGAGGAGTATGAGTGTTTTATTAGGAGTCTATTAGAGGAGTATTTTATTTTTAGTAGAAGTATTATTTCCCTATTATTTCTGCACTAGTTTTTGTTATAGTTATGTTAATAAAAACAACTTGAATAGGAGTCTTTCTAAGAGTCCTAAAATAGCTTGAATAGGAGTGTTTCTAGGAGTCCTAGTTTAGGTGGAACTTTTATGTTTCTTTGCCTATATAAGGCTATTACGTTATGCAATAACGTAAGGAAGAAGTTATCATAAAAATTAGCTAATTAGGAGTAGAGTAATTTAACCCAATCTCGGCAAACCTTGTCTTTGACAAGTGCTGCCAATTTTTCATCACCAAAAATAGTTTCTGAAAGGAAGGGAACCAACGTAAATAAGAGGAAAGAGATTAACTTTCTTAAGAATCGTCCTTGGACTCGATCCCAAACACGGGCACATAACAATTTGGTGTCAGAGCAGGGGTTCATGGACGAAAAAGGCCATTCAACTACAGAGCAATCTTCGGTAGATTTGCAAATGGATCAGAGGATACGACCATTAGAGATGGGGCAGCAAGAATTAAAGGCTCAATATGCAGAGATTATCCGCATGCTTGCAAGGTTGGAAGGCACAAAATCGAGCGAGTATCAGCCACCATCACCACCACCATGGGAGGAGAGGACCAATGGTAGCGGGACAAGAATGGTGCCTAAATATACTAAGATGGAATTTCCAACGTACGATGGCTCGATGGATCCATTGGTTTGGCTTCACAAGTGTGAGCAGTTTTTCCTAAGCCAACAAACAGCGCAGGAGGAGAAGGTAAGATTGGCTGCCTTTCATTTAATGGGGGAGGCCCAATTGTGGTTCTTCCAACTTGAACAAGAAGAACCAGGGATGCATTGGTACTCTTTCAAAAACCATGGCAATATGAGATTCGACCCTCACCTTAGCAACAACCCTGTAGGAGAATTGGCTAACCTCAAATAGACAGGGAGCGTAGAAGAATATCAACGCCAATTCCAAACATTGTTAGCTCGAACCATAGGGCTTCCACGAGACCTACAAGTAAATCCATTCACAGTTGGGTTGGTGGAAGGGCTGTGAATCGAGGTGGAGATGCAATATCCTGTTAATCTTGGGGCTGCAATGAACTTAGCAAGAGCATGTGAAAGAAAATTACAATGTATGCAGAAGCAATACACCAAGGGGCAAGAGGCAATCAAAACACCACCTTATGGACATCTTCGCAGCTGGACAGTAGTAGTAACACCACCAGCATGAGTGCAGCCACACTTTTAGGAAGTAAGATAAACTCAGGGGCTAAAACAACAACCTCCAATATAGCAAGAATTCCACCCCCGATGGGAAGACGCTTAACCAGAGCGAAAATGGCTGAAAGAAGAGAGAAGGGGCTGCGCTACAATTGCGACGAGTCTTATTTGGTGGGGCACAAATGTAAGAGACTATTGTGGATTGAGGTGGCAAATTCTAAGGAAGAAGAGGAGAAGATATCTTTGCATACCATCACTGGCATAACTTGATTTCGAGCTTGAGGGCAAGCTCGATGTCGAAGAGGAGACTGATGATATGGATGAGTGTTTTATTAGGAGTCTATTAGAGGAGTATTTTAGTAGAAGTCTATTATTTCCCTATTATTTTTGCACTAGTTTCTTTTACAATTATGTTAATAAAAACAACTTGAACAGGGGCCTTTCTAAGAGTCCTAAAATAGCTTGAATAGGAGACTTAGGTGGAACTTTATGTTTCTTTGCCTATATAAGGCTATTACGTTATGTAATAAAGTAAGGAAGAAGTTATCATAAAAATTAGCTAATTAGGAGTAGAGTAATTTAGCCCAATCTCAGCAGACCTTGTCTTTGACAAGTGTTGCCAGTTTTTCATCACCAAAAATAGGTTCTGAAAAGAAGAGAACCAACGTAAATAAGGGAAAAGATTTTAATTTTCCTAAGAATCGTCCTTGGACTCTATCCCAAGAACAGACACAAAAAACAACTATAGTATGGGATTTCGTATCATCTTTCATTGCCTAACTCTCCATTTCATCAAGTATTTGAGCACCATCAACATGTAGGCTTGAAGATTCTAATTGACAAATTGAAGGAGAGGTTTAAATAATTTCATCACTCATAACAAACACTTCCTCTAGAGTAGTGCCAGTTAGATTTGAAGAATCAAAATCATAATAAGATTTTTCAACAAATATTTTCCTGTACACTGTGTGCTGTTGATCAATATCAATTCCTTCGTCTTGGTTATTACCACCTTCTCTAAGTTTAGAATCAACTATAGATTGTTGGTTTGCATAATTTTTTCTTGGAGTTTTGACCTTTACGACTAAATGTCAAGGCTGTCTAGTCTCTCCAAAACTTGTCGGAACATACTTCCTTATAGGAGTTGCTACATGTAAGTTGATTTTTGGAGCACCTTGTGATCGAGAATCTTCGATATCCAATTTTAGCATAATTCTTAAAAGCATTCCATCTTGCCCTTGATCACTAAATATTCGCAATTGTGAATCAAAGCTCTGATACCAAATTGATGTAGGACAAATAGAGAAAGTATTAACCAGTAGCAAAAACACACAAAATTAAGAAATATGGATAATAGTAGACTATTGGAATATCAAGTTTTAGGTTTGCATTTCGGCTTGGAATGCTGAAATTTTAGATTAGGTATAGCTAAGTTTTTTGGGTTTAATTGCTAGAAATTTAGGATAGGATTTTAGAGTTTAATATGGTTGAAATTTGGGTTATGATATGGCTAGAATTTGTATTTTGATTCCTAGAACTTTAGGTTAGAATTCTTGGAATGAAGTAACATAAATAATGGAGCTTAGGAACTAGAAATCACTGATAGAGTCTAAAATTACTCTTTAAAGAAAGCATCAAATCTTCTAATTGAAAACTCAAGTTTGTAGGAAAAATTCAGGATAGATTGTTCTTATTAAAGGATATAGAGAAGTTCATGGAACTCTTATTCTAGTAAGAAAAGTTCCTAACAAATTTAAATTGTATTATAATAAAATTTTATAAGTTTAAGTTCTAAATAATTAGAATAACATAATTATTTTACTACTACTTCCTATTTAATAAGGAATCCTAATATAATCTAAATTTCAGCCTTTGTTGTCTTTACAGTCAAGTCAACTTCCATCCTCCATCCTACCAAATTAAGGCTTGTAGTTAACTAATTTTCCTCTTTTAATTCTTCTATAGACTTTAAACTTTTTTACATCACTTTATAGTTATTAAAATAAACTATTTCCCTGTATTTTATACTGACAGTTTACAAAATTATAACTAGGAATGTATTCAAAAGCAGTTTCAAGTCATTTTTGTTCAAAAATTTTTCAGTAGTTTAACTACTCACAAAATGTTAAAAAATTGGTTGTTAACTAATTATCAAACCTCAAGAACTTTAAAGGTAAATTTAAACCACATAACACTTCTAGAAAGGCAATAATTGCCTTGGTGCAATTAACCCAAATGTTTAATGTTATTCTTACACTAAAAGACTAGATTATTCATATGATTAAGTTGCTCACATGCTAGCCATAAAGTATCAAATGAAACCTGCCTTTTAATATGATCAGACATCTAGCAAAGGTGTGCAATTGACCAAAATATTTAATGCTATCATTAGTATGGCATTAAAAATCAAATAATGAAACAGCCCCCACCTGGTTAAGTCGATCCTTTTCTTCTGAATAGCCAATTCTAACCGTAATGGTGTGGAAACAAGTACATCACAACGATACTTTGATAAATCAGCATTCCTTATGAGATCCTTAGTCATTAGCAACACACGTAATTTACTTCTGTAAGCCATTCTTTTGCACTCTCTGGTTGTCTGTGCAGCCAACTCTCGAGTAGGACATAATATAACAGCTCTAATCCCAGTATTCAAACGATGCTGTTTGTTCAGGTAGTTTGTCAGAGAAACTTAAAATTGAAAATTCTGGATGAATAGCTAAATGATAACTCTCGTACCTTGAGTTTCATTATCATGGGGCAAACAAATGCCAAAGTCTTCCCTGATCCAGTAGGAGCACAAGCAAAACATTCTCGGCCCTAAGATAAATGATCGGGAGCTTAGTTTAAAAAGAATTAGCTAAACAACTCACCTCTTTGTGAGTTTTGACAATGTGGAACTAGCTAAATGTGTGGATAAATCTTATTATGCATCAATAGGTAAACGGAAAAAGAGGATAAATGCAGGAGCATAAACAATAAAATGTAACAAACATGAAGACCATACCGATAAGAGGACTGGAATCGCCTGCCTTTGGATTGGGGTTGGCTCTTGAAATCCAAGTTCTGTAAAATTGTTTAGTAAATATAACTCACACCTGTATCTGTGAAAAAGAACAGTTCTTATTTCCAAGGATTAGGGAAGTACAGTGAAAAGTTTAGCAAGATTAATGGAAGAAACATAATTATAATTCTGATATGCAGCTTAACGTGAACGGAAGTAACCAAAGCACCTCTCATGACATTGAACAAGGGACAAGACATTGGAAAAACATTCAATCTATCTCAAGATAACCAATATGGTACACAGTCCCAAAAAATCTGCATTACAACCCTTTATGATGAATGCAGAAGACCTCTACAAATGAAAGAAACTGTAACTGCTATCACAATATCAATGGCATCAACAATGTTTGAGTTACATATATTACTTGAATGGGACCAGGAAACAGGCAAGCTTTTGCAACAACTTTGATCTTACCTCAGACATTAGAAAAGAGTTTGAGTTTAAAAAAGCCTAATTTTACTATTGAAGAAAAGGGACAAACAAATTGAGATTTGGCAACTCAAAATCAAAACACGGCATCAACATGTCAAGGAAGCAGAGAAACCTACCTCGAATTCAATTCTGCAAAACTTTGAAGTGGAGTAGGAACATTACTACCCGACACATGGATGTTATACTTCTTCCTTAAAAGTGCATCTTCCTAACCTCATAAGTAAAAGAAAAAATAGAAATCAGAAAAGAAGGAAAATAAAAGGATAACCAGAAAGTTAAGGCAAAAACTGTAAAATCGAGAAGTGGACAGAAATAATAATAACCTCCAGTTTTTTATTTAATTCCTTTTTCCCACACAACGTTTCATCGTTTTGTTCTTGTTCATTCTTTTCATCAGTTGCTACACCCGATGAATTTGAGCTCTTAAATACGCTAAACCCCTCCACAGTATCTGTTCGAGTATATTGTTTATCAACAAAGTCAAAGGATTCAGTTAAAACCAAAAAAGAATCAAAATCAAAATAAGTGCAAACCCACAAACCAATTACCCGAGCAAGTTATATTTTTTCGCTTCCTCCTCACTTTGGAGACTCTTGCTTCCACTGGTTCAGGAATTACACTTTCAATCAAGTTCGTGTCATTCACTGAAACTGTACGATTACTTTCTTTTTTATCCTGATTAAAAGAAAACGTCAACAAGAAACCCAGAAGCTTTCAGTTGAGAGAACTCCAAGAAAAATATAGAGAGAAAATACTAAGATATTAAGAGTACCTTAAAACGGGAAATATCGGTAGCGAATTTCTTCTTATCGAAATTGATGCCAGCAAAAAGAAAGGAAGTATCTTTCTCCATAGCTCAAGACAACCAACGAAAAGGATTATTATTGACCAGAACTTGCTATAGTTGCAGTGAACTCCCAGTATGATAATTTTACTTAAAAGACACAATTACCAGGGATGGCGGTGACTAGCAGAGGCACGAGAAGGGCTTATGAAGAGTTTTAGTTGCCCGAATAATTGTATTCAGTCAAGGACGTCGTCAACTTTCTTTTCCGCTATTCGTATGTAACAAATTTTTGGTGCTTGTTTGAAGGGCTAAACAGATTCGGCTGCGGTCTAATTCAAAAATATATTTTAAGGAATTTTTGAAAATTTTTATAATTTTTAATTTTAAAAAAATTCTTTTTATTATTTATAAAATTGACCATATTATGAATATCTCAAATAAATTAATAAAATATTGTTGACTTTAAATCTTAAATTTAATTTAAATTAATAATTTATTACATTTATTTTAAATTATTAGTTTAAATCGGAGTTAATTAATTTAGTCATATTTAAGAGCTAAATTAAATTATTATGATTGGTTTACGCGTAATATTTATATTACCTATTGGTTCTGCCGGATTTTGGCTGAACTGCATGTTACCGTTTGGATCCATGAATCTAGTATCCTCTGTGATAAACTAC
>JAOTBA010000008.1:33244606-33270684 GCA_025629845.1 Erythroxylum squamatum | reverse complement strand
CCTTAGCCTTCAAGAGAGATTTTGAAGTGGTTCAAGAAGAGAAAAAGTAAGAGGAAGAAAAGAGCTTCCATTTGAGCTAAAGATCTCTTTTGGTGAAAAATCAAGGTAAGATCTTTTTGACTCTTTTGAATTTTTGGAAGGATTCTAGCTTATGGAGTTTAGAAATTTTTTGGGTTTAAATGTTCTAGAATCAATTTCAGTGATTTTTGCATTTTGGGATTTTAAAGTGGATTTCTATTGAATGAGATTTGGTTTGTTTAGGAAACCAAGAGAATCCTACCCAAGAACAAGGGGAAAGACAAGTTTGACTTGAAGTTTTGCAAGCCAACTAGGTGGGTAATGTATTTATGGCTTTTATGTAAATGGGCAATATGCCTAAATGTGTACATATGTTCAAATTGCTAGGTTATGAACGGGAAATTGAATATTATGAGATCATGTGAGGTTAAAAAAGGGATGACAAGAAATGGAATTATGTTATAAAGTGACCAAGTGTTCTTGAGAAATAAGCTAGACATATGCAAAGGGCGAAAGATTGAAAGGAGAAATTTTAAATGATCATGTGCAATGAAGTGTAAGTCTAAGTCAATGAGACTTGTATGACTTTTGAAATGGGAAAGAGCATAAAATGTGTTCTAGAACATACCCGGGATTGTCATTGAACATGCATTGTACATGGCCCATATAACTATTTGGGCATAAATGAGTTTTGTAACGATTTTAAATTGTGTATTGCATAAATTGTGATGTGCAGGTTAAACACCTGCATACAGGCGTATCCAGAATTTGGAAGCAACTGCTATTTTGGAGCGTACTGTGAGTAGACCGAGATGGTCTCATTTTATTGTTTGTTATTGAATTCTGTATTCATTAACTACTGAATCATAATGTGAATGTGACTGATTGTGATATTTGAATTGTATTGAAGTGCCATTGAATGAGAATTGAATGAATTATGTGTACTTATGTGATTGCTAAATGTGTATTTGGATATGAATGAAATTGTGAAATTCTTCACTTCAATGTGGAATGCCGGACTAAAGTCCGATGATATGAGAAGGTGATTGAATAGGATATGAAATTGTGAGTGATGCATTCCATTGCATGAATGCATGAAAGATAATGGCAGTTGTGACCAGAGTAGCCACCGATCAGAGCTTTAAGCTCAACGTGTGAAAAAGAGCCTCGAGCTCAAAAGTGATTCAGAGCCTCAGGCTCAACATTTAATGAGCCCTATATGGGACAGTTATCAATGAGCCTTATATGAGACAGTTTAGGCACTCGGTCACAACAAAGTAATAAATGGAAAGTTAGTCCCATGTGTACTGTATATGCATAATATGAATTATTAAATTGTATTGAATGTGAAATGTGAAATGTGAAATGATGTGAATGTGAATTATATGTTATGTGATTGGGTGAGCTATCGATGATGGTCACTCATTGAGTTATCAAAACTCACCCAAAATTTACAAATATTTTTCAGGACTCAGAAGAATACCCCGTTAGACAAACGAGAGTATCCCTACTGCATGTGAGTGAAAGAAAAGATCGGGATCAGTTCACATATACATTATTGTTTTCCTATTTTGTATCAATTTGAGTCTTCCGCAATTATTGTAACATGTTTATTAGAAGATTTCTATTTGTAAAAACTTTCCAAAGTGGAATGTTTTGTAATTGATTATGAAGTGTACTAATATTATGATTATAAATGCTTTGTCTCAGAAAAGGGGCCCAAGTGGAAAGTATTTTGATGATTTATGTAATGGTTGAAATGTTATAAGTGCAAATATTTATGAAATAAAGTGTGGCCAATCTTATACTTGATTCTGCATACGTGTGCATTGCTTTGTCTTAAAAGAAAAAAAATTCATACCGAATGTCAAGCGATTGAGTGTTTGAGCTCGCCACCTTCACGGGGCACAGACTCGGATATCCCTCAGGATGTCAGGTACAGGTCTTGCAGGAGTGGGGTGAACAACATATAAGAATTCCCACGGTCTAATAATCAATAATATAATTGCATGATAAATGGTTAATAGTTAAAGGATTCATAGAATGTCACCTCGACACTACTACGTGATATTGAATTTTCTTTATATTTTACTTGTTCTATGTTTAGTATTGTTTACTCTTAATCTTAGTTTATTTGTTAGTTTACTTTTTAATTAAAAACCAAAAATCCAATTCATAGGTTAGATAATAAAAAAGGGTAATTATTAGTACTTCTAGTCTTTATGGGATCGCCCCGTATTTGCCTATGTTAGCTACAACTATGTCATGCACTTGTGGTTAATTTAAATATTGACCTTAACCGTAGTCAATCACGAGTCTTTTATCAAGTAGGAGTTTCAAGTTGTATTGGTCAATTTTGACCATAAATTTTCGGTCTAATAGACAATGCCATTTTTGGACTATGAATACTATAGCCTTAAGTTCCATTTCCTAAATGGATTTTAAGTGGGCATGCCATTTCAAAGCTTGGCTGAAGAAAGCTAGGGATTAGTTTAGCTGCATCAGTACTGCCCCTAGTCTCGAGTTTGAAGCGTTTGTTTCGACAATAAATTGTTCATTAAAGTTAAGAAGGGCTAGTGTCAGTGGCTGCACCATGGCCTTTTTATGATGTTGTGTGGTAGTCACTTCTTTGCTCCATTTGCATGTATCCTTCTTTAATAGTTCTATTAATGGTGTGACTGTCTGACCATAGTCTTTAACAAATCACCAATAGGAGCCCCTAATCTAAGGGCACGTCATAATTCTTTCAAATTTTTGGGCATCAGTTATTACTTCATTACCTTCACTTTTTAAAGATTAACAATCAGTCCCTCCTTAACAATGACACGTCCCAGATATTCAATCTTATTTCTGCATAAATAACTTTTTTTAAATTAGCAAATAATTGATGAGTTTTTAGGATGGTTAGTACTTCCCTTAATTGTTGAAAATGGGCTTCTGTGGAGTTGTTGTAAAGTAATATGTCATCAAAAAAACTAAGACCCCCTTTCATAACATTGGTTTGAAAATGATGTTCATGATAGATTGAAATGTTATTGGTGCATTGGTTAAGTCGAAGGGTATGACGAAAAACTCGCACTGGCCCTTATGAGTGCGGAACACAAGTTTTAGGACATCCTTAGTTTTACTTAAATTTGATGGTATCCTAGACTAGGTTTAGAACTGTGTTGCCCTATTCTATCCTCTAGACTAACTCCATTAACTCTGGCAACCCAAAACAATTCATCTTCTTAATTCCCCTTTTGACACATTCATCAAGCCTACTAAGAAATATTGCCACTAATGTGTCATCATCTAGGTGTTTTGGTCGAACGGTTAAGACCTTAAACTCCCTCTGATACTGCACCACATAAGATGTATGTCGTAGTGACAGGAGATGATGCTAATGGGTCTCTTTGCATTTTGGTAAGTACCTTCTCAGAAGTTGGATTTTAAACTTATCCCATGTTAGTATAGGTCATTAATTCTCCTCCCATTGTAACCAATTCAAAGAGGCACCCCGAAGGCATACCCCTGCTACTTCCAACTTTTTTGTTTCACCCAATTTGTTCATTACAAAGTTTCTTTCTACTTGAAAACTTGTAAGGTTGGGTCATCCTCATTATCATAAGTGGGCATCTCCAGTTTACGATTGTACTTGTTATGGCATACTAGAATATGAGTTCTAGACCATTCTATTATATGAGTAGGGTCATCCTCACCGTCATAAATGGGCATCTCTTGTTTACGATCTCACCTATTATTGCATACTAGAACATGAGTGTTAGACCCTTCTATTCTATGAGTTGCCTCTGATGGGCTTGTGGCAGGGTTGGGAGTCTTGTCTCCACTTGATTCTTACATATCCTATATTCAATGGTGAGAGCGAGTGACTGAGACGACAGTAGGGGAACTAGCGAGAGGATTCGCCATTCATGTAAGCAGATCTATAATGGATTTGTGGCTAAAGAACAAATATGTGTCGTCATTACTGGAGTTATAGATTTGCAATTTTGGGGGTACAACCCTATGGCAACTGCTTCATTGAGTGGTCTGAAAGCACAAGAGGAGTCGGTGAAAAGTCGAAGTAAGGAAACTCATAATTATGAAGAGATCATAATTATGAGATTCAATTTACATTTACGTATTGTTCCTAAATGTTCCTAGTTGCAGTTGCATCAAGATAGGATATTGTTGAAACAGTAAAATTAGCACACATTATGTTTCTTTCTTATGAAGAAAGTAATTGATCTCATAAATTAAAGCATGGAAATACTTAAACTAATGCGTGGGTGGTTATTAGAGAAGGAGTCACTAAACTGACCTAACTATGAGAATCCCGGATGGAATATTACTTATGTATCTGTGGATTTTCTCATAATGATGGTTGTATAATTAATCCTTAGACTTGAGGTTACCAAGGTATCATATACAGGAATTACTATATTTTGATGCTACTTATGAACCGTCCTAAGATAATTCAATCAATAGCAATTGGATGTAGTATGAATCTTATAGAGATAGTTGAGTAAGTCAATAAAGAATTCATCAATCTAAAGTAATACAAGAGAATGTTCTACTATTCTTGATTCGTAGTGATTATGGAATTCTCTAGCTAGAGTAAATTGACATTTGAAAATATTTTTTCAAATATCAATTATAAATCAATTACTAATTAGCTAGAACGAACATGATTCAATAAAAAGAGTATACACTATATCCATACTCTGTCCAGTTGGAACATTGGATGACAAAAGGAATATCCTAATATTTAGGTGGTCATGACATATTGTTAGACGTCAATCTTGATCTGTGATTATAAATTGTTTAATTAGAGAATTAAAGATGAATTAAAGTGAGTTTAATTTATTTGATTCTAATTGTGAATTAGAATTATAATTTATAATCATTGTCAATATATTAGGAACCTAATAGGCCATACATTAAAGAGCAGCTAGTGAAAGAAAAATCAATTGTAATTAAGTTGGACTTAATTATAAAGTTTGAGAAACTTTAGGGATCAAATGTGAAATGATTGCTTTTATTAAAATTAATTTAATTATAGTTTAAAATTAAATTATTTATCAAATAAATTATTAGAATCAAGCAAAGGTTTTGAATAATTTCTTTCATAATTAGATTATGTTTGAAATTATAAATATAATAAGGTTATATTATTTTGATGAGACCAAAAAAATTTTTAATTTTTAAATCTCTCAATTAAATATTAAGTATACGTTAGGAACGTAATAGTTGCCTTCCATTATTTAAGAATAAAACCATAATTATGTTTATTGCTTAGCTTGTTGAGTAAACTCAAGGCCACTTTAACCCAAATATGTTTTATCTTAAATTAATAGGTCCTACTTAACTAAATTTGTATGAATTGGATGAGCAAACTCATGATCGTATGAATTTAAAGGTAGGGTTAGGAATAATATAAGTTATCACGTAACGGTTCTAGGAGACACATGAGATGTGATTGCTAACGATGTTATATACCTAATTTAAATTTAGTTAGTTTGTTGAGCAAACTTAAGATCAATTATTTTTGAATGGGATCCTAGGCCACTAGAAAATTATTTAATAATTTCTCAATTTGAAAGTGAGGGCTATTATTTTGAAAAAAAAAGTGGAAGTAATCAAATAATTTTAAAGTCCTTATTTTACTTGATATCGGATATAAACTAATACTAGCTCCTTTTATGTTCTTAGATTATCAAATTAGAAGATAAGTACCAACCTGACGTTGAGGAGCATCGTAGATGCTGACAAGCTGATTGGACCTAACTTTTAGGACTAGTTTCGAAACTTAAGAATAGTTCTCAGGCAATAAAAGAAACTGTACATTCTTGACACTCCTGCTCCATCAGTACCTAATTCAGATGCAACTAATAAAGTTTGGAAGAGGTATCAACGTTATATTGACGTCATTGAGCAAGCCACATGTGTAATGTTGGCAAACATGTCTCCCGAGCTTCAGAGGCAGCATGAGAACATAGATGCACCTACTATGATTGTGCATCTCAAGGAGTTGTTTGGTGCACAAAGTAAGGTGGAGAGATATCAATTCTCTAAGATGTTACTTCAATATAAGATGGTAGAAAAATCTTCAGTCAAGCTGCACATGCTAAAGATGATTGGGTATATTAAAAAATTAGACCAATAAGGTATTGTCATGGACTATAAGTTGAGCTTTAATTTGGTGTTGCAGTCTCTTAGTTCAAACTTTTCACAATTCATCATGAACTTCCACATCAACCAGAAGGACTCACAACAGTCATTAGCCAAGCACACACATTCAGAAATATCACAACTCATATACCATAAATTCACATTCATGAACTAAACATTAATATTCAATGCTCATGTAAACAATGATGACATACTTAAGCAAAGTACATAATGTAAATATACTTCAATATGTTGTACATATACCATAAATTTACCTCAAAAGTCAAACATTGATATTCAACACTCATTGATACAAATTATCAATATAATTTCACATCATTACAATTCATCATTACAACCAATAACAATGCTCATCAATACCAATTATTAATGTTGTCATATTGTATTTCTTATTTATGATTGTTAAGTTTCCTTTACGTGTTAAGCATGCACATTTTCTGTGGGTGTGGATAACGGATGTTGTGGATATCCAAAGGTATCAAAATGTGGATGCTCGAACGTATCAAACTTTGGATACCCGAAAGTATCGAATTGTGGACACTGGTGGTGTCAAATTGTAGCAGCTGCACTGTAACCGTATAGGCATGCCCATCTATCCACAACCAAGACAATAGAGCAGGCATTGTAACATTTCCTTTAACCATTTGCCAATTTCACAGTTAATATATTGACAAGTTATATGATATACATTTCAAGTTATAAAATTTATATTTGCGTTCATACATGCAATTCATAGTTTACCACCATTAGAATTGTATCAAAATCACTCTCGTATAATCATACCATACATATATGAGTAATGAATATGCATAAAAATCATTTATGTACATGTAAATTATTTTTGAATGCTAATCTTATATTCTAATATTCAGTCTCCCAATTCACATATGGTAATTCCTATTTCATCTATTTCTCGGTGTTTGAAAATTTTCATACACATTCATAAAGGTTCGGATAAGATGCGGTAGAAATTGAAAACAAAAACAAAGTCACAATCATGACAGACACTTTCTCTATTCATACCACTACTTGTTCCTTAATATTCATATACAAAACTTTAGAATTGGGTTTCTAGGTCTTCTAGACATTTCTCCCTCTGTGTCTCTCGTTTCTATAGCACTAACAATCAAGTCATTTGGACTTCTAACTCATGAGATATAGACCAAATATCGCAAGCTGCTCCAAAATAGGGACAACATCAGGTCCCCATTTTCGATCTCAATTTCTCATGTCATAGAGCCAGAATTACGTCAAAGTATCTTCCAGAGATGTTTAGCTCTATGTCTTAGGTTTCATAAACAACTAAAATTACACAATTTGGAGGTCTGTATGCTGAGTTATGACTTAAACAATGTGACTGACTCAAACAAACCCTAGATAGAATTTCACCTCACAATACTTTCTTGTCATATTCAACCAATTTTATGTAAGATAACACCAAAATAGCACCAAAACATCATCCCAGTAACCATTTGACATCCAAATGAATCTTTTTACACATTCAAAATGTACACAAATACAGAAATTAACTAAGTGAAGTCTCAACCCTTAAAATTGGCAAAGTAGTTCTTCTATTGCTTTTCCTTCCCTTCCTCTTTGAATTTGCTTGAATCACCACGTGAAAAATAACGGGATGAAGAAGGTGAAATGGAGAGGAGAAAAATCGGAAGTTAATCCATCAAAGTATTGTCCATCTTCCCTCTCCATATGCCTTTTTATGAGTTTTCTAGTCTTAGACACATGTTTCAATCTCAATGGACCATGTGTTACAATTTTATTAGACCGTGTGTTCCAATTATATGGTCCCATGTGTTACAATTCTATTAAATCATGTGTTAAAATTATATTGGACCATGTGTTACAATTCTATTGGATCATGTGTTACAATTCTATTTGACACACTTGCTTTAATTTTATTGGTCCATGAGTTGACTTTAGGAAAATTACATATTAGTCCTTCTTCTTTCTTTAATTCCCAAATTTGCCTATAATCTTATCAATTAATTTCATTCCCCTGTGTCTTAATTTTCTAATGGCATAAATTGTTTAATTGGAGAAATAAATCTCCTTCTCCCACATTTATTTAATACATTCAATTTTATTTTTAAAAAAAAAACTTTAATTGTAATTTTTATTTTTATTTTAAAATAAATTAAATACTTGTATTACTAATAATATTTGTACATTAAATAAATCTTAAAATAAATTATTTTTAATTAAATTGATTTTAATCTTTATATAATAGTTACAAATTCATTATTAATAAAAAGTATTTTATTTTTAAAATAAATAATTTAAAAATTATTATTTGTAGACTAATATTTATTTTAAATATACTTTAGTTATTTATATATTTTTAAATATTTTAAAATTTAATTATATTTATTAATAATTATTAAATTAATTTTATAAATTAACAAAATTTTAAATTAAATTAAGTTATTTATAATTTTTAGTAATAATTAATTTTAATTAATTAACTATATAATATTAAATTAAATTATTTAAATCCTTATTAATAATTAATATATTAAATAATATATATTTAATTGATAGTAAATTAAATAATATATATTTAATTGATAGTAAATTAAATAATATATATTTTGTTTCATGTTTCACTTTTAGTTTGATATTTCTTCGTTACGAATTCTTGTTGTAAATTGTAATAGTTAAAGAGTTAATGATCTTTATTGCTTTTTATTAGATATTTTGATGTAATTATTATTTATTATATGATGAAATTGTTATATTTTAAATACTTTGTATTGTTCTTAATCTTATATTTGTACGATGATTAAATGATTTTTTTTATATTAATTGTGATTATAATTTATATGTGAAAATTATTGTTAATAAAACTAAATAAATTTTTTTATTTTAAAATTTTAAAATTTTGATTTTTAGATAGATGATTGACGTAAAATTATAAAGTATACAGTAAAATATACTAATAAATTATTTTGTAATTTAAAAAAACTTAGGGGCTATTTCATATATTTAAAAAATTATCTGAACCAGTACCTAGAATTAACCAATACCAATACAGTACTTTACCAAAACTCAACCTGGTACCAAGTTAGTTACAATATTTATAAAATTGAATATGTAAGAATTACTCAATTTTCACGAGACAACGATTAAAGTTTACTTATACTGTAATAAAAATCTTGAAACTGAACTACTAAATTGAAATATATAAATATTTTAAAAAATAAAAACGCATTAGAGATGTATTTATACCTTTTATGAGAAAATATTGAAATTCCCATCCGATGTCTCCAATCGAATCGTGTAGCTCGTCTGGACCAATTAGCAAATTTTTTTAGTTGGATGGACCTTGAAGCTGTTGTCGTACATTCCGAAGGTGCTGATGAATAACGTAGATAAGATCGAATATGCCATTTTGCTTGCCCTTATGATTCCGTCTGTTGCCTGAACAAGAGAGTGTCAAGTGAACACCCAAAACCCCGACTCTCTCGCCCGATCAAGCTTATTATCCTCGTTTCCCTTCAAGTAGAGGTACTAAATTTAGCTTCCTGCCACTGCTTTTACATGATTATGTCTATTAATCGAAATGCATAGCTTCTTTATACCTGTTGTCAATTGCAGCAGACAGACAAAGTATCTGCTGAGTTAGCACCCATGGAACTTTAGGGTATTCATTTTAGTTTTTGTGGGATTAGGATTTACCTCGTCTTACACATTTCAACTGCTCTGTTGTTTACTGGACTGCTACTTCTGATATGATTTCCACCTCTTTGTTATGCTTGAAGGCCTACTTGGAAGCAGATTAAGATATCATATGCTTTTGTTTTCATACTTGGTTTCAGACACATTTCTAATAGGATCTGAAATAAAATTCTTGTGTTAAAGTTGAAGCTAAGTTACGGACGGCTCTAGACGCCAGTTTCTGACCACTTACAATCTTTCAGGTCTTTGTGCGCATTAATCAAAATCATCATCATCAATATGGCACATTTACTTTCAACCTCTTGCTCTTTAAAGTTACCTTATGGGCAAAGATCGTGCACTCAATCGTTCAGTCAATGCCTCACAACATGTCCTGCTCTTTTCACCTTGCAATCTTCGAGTACTCCTTCTACAAGGATAGTCGCGCAAGGAAGCAGACTGCAGAAAAAGTCTGTTGTCTGTGCAACCTTTGTAAGCCAAGAAGCCCCATCCCAAACTAGCTCTGGTTCCCACCAGTTCTCTTGTGAACCATCAAAGTCACAGCGGGTCATGGTCATTGGTGGAGATGGCTATTGTGGTTGGGCCACTGCCCTCCATTTATCCAAGAAAGGATATGAGGTTGCGATTGTTGACAGTCTCATTCGCCGTATGTTTGACCATCAGCTTGGTCTAGATTCCTTGACACCCATTGCTTCCATTCACAATCGTCTTCGATGTTGGAAATCACTTACTGGAAAAACCATTGGGCTCTATATTGGTGATATTTGCGACTTTGAATTCTTATCAGAAGCCTTCAAGTCCTTTGAACCTGACGCTGTAGTCCATTTCGGGGAACAACGCTCTGCCCCTTATTCAATGATTGATCGGACAAGAGCTGTATTTACACAACAGAACAATGTAATTGGAACACTCAATGTTCTCTTTGCTATCAAGGAATTCAGAGAGCAATGCCATCTTGTAAAGCTTGGGACAATGGGAGAATATGGAACCCCAAATATTGATATTGAGGAAGGCTATATTACAATAACTCACAATGGGAGAACAGATACTTTGCCTTATCCCAAACAAGCAAGTTCTTTCTACCATCTTAGTAAGGTCCATGACTCAAATAATATAGCGTTCACTTGCAAGGCTTGGGGAATCAGAGCTACTGATCTGAACCAAGGAGTGGTTTATGGAGTGAGGACGGATGAAACAGAGATGCATGAAGAGCTTTGCAACAGGTTCGATTATGATGGAGTATTTGGAACTGCTTTAAATCGTTTTTGTGTCCAGGCTGCTGTTGGCCATCCACTCACTGTATATGGAAAGGGAGGCCAGGTAAATTCTTCTAATTCTTAATTTGCTGTACTACCTTATATTCAATTGTTTTTTTCTTAGCAGCTTAGTGTAAAACAGAAATGTTGATGTGTTGGATAAAGGTGCATATTCGTTACGACTAGAACATCCTTACTATTGAGAAAGTCTGAACCCTGGAAAGAAAGGAAGTTGTTACATGTGCTTATGATTGTATGACTTTTTTCTGAAAAACTCAAGGCTCATCTAAATGAGTCACAATTTCTTTTTAACGCCTAGGGTTTTGTGTTGTTTTGCCCGCATCATGGTGTTAAGTTCTTTACCATAATATATGTTGTTCCGTATGATTGCTATTTATGGTTGTGAACCTATAGTTACAATGATCCTAGATGTGGGAGCTTCATTCAAACTCTTCCATTTTAAATGATTCAGACAAGGGGCTACCTTGATATAAGAGATACAGTTCGGTGTGTTGAACTTGCCATTGCAAATCCAGCACAGCCTGGGGAGTTTCGGGTCTTCAATCAATTCACCGAGCAATTTTCTGTTAATGAACTTGCTTCACTTGTAACTAAAGCGGGGGAAAAGCTTGCCCTTGATGTGAAAACCATTTCGGTGCCAAACCCAAGAGTTGAGGCAGAAGAGCACTATTACAACGCCAAGCACACTAAGCTCATTGAATTAGGACTGGAACCTCACCTGCTCTCGGATTCCCTTCTTGACTCCTTGCTCAATTTTGCAATAAAGTTCAAGGGTCGTGTTGACTTTAAGCAAATAATGCCCAATGTTTCTTGGAAGAAAATCGGTGTCAAGCCAAAGACTGTTGCAGCCTAATCAAAGTGGGCATTATGTACTTGCAAACATGAGAATGAAAGATCTGATCGTGTTACATCTCCTTTTTTATTTTTTATTTCCTTTTTTGGTAGTTTGCTGAACTTACTGAGCTTTTATGTGGTATGTAAATTATTCTTCACTTCCATCTCCAGGAGTCTTTTTAAAGATTTTATGGCTCTATTTCTTAAAAGAGTTCAAGGATCAAATGTGTTAAGGAAACAGATGGCGTTTACTTAATTTACAGATTTAAGGTATAAGAATGACCTCCGTGAACATTTCACGGTTACTGTTATTTCATTATGTTGTATCACGAATTCGCCACCAGGTAGTTGCCTTTAACTTGAATGTATAAAATTCAAATGACGAAATTTAACTTGTCTCATGAGATGCCTACGTACAAAGTTCAATTGATGCAATTTAACTTGTCCTATTTTGTTCGTATCAAATAAGATAACGATTTGTTTCAACGGAATGGACATGGAAAAAAGTTCAGAAGGTATAATCGAAATTTCTTGAAACTATAGAATAACTTCAAATGCATGCTAATTGTTTGACCTTTTGCCCGCTGTTTTACTTTAACCAGTATTAAAATTCAATGAAAGATCTATTTTAATATGGTAGAATTAAGTGACGAAGAACAAGCCATCGGGACCTTTCTTAGTAAGCATATCAGACAGCTAGTCTAATACAGTCAAGATTTGTATTGTCAGTGACCCAACATTATTCAACAGTATTAATGAATTCGCTTTGCCTAAAATGGGTGTTGTAGTTTCCTTGGTAAAATTAAGCATTTCCGGCAAAAAGTGATGATTCACACTTAAGCATGGAATCGATATGGCACATGTGGTAAAACTTTTGAGGTCCGTCACTGAAATAGATGAGCTGCACAAGTTGTAACCCCAGACACTCAACCAAGTAGCTCAACTCCAAATCAATAGAGTCGTGTGTCAATCAAAACTCAGAATCGCGAACGAACTGAATGCCCTGCCAAAGGTAACTTGACCAAGCTATTATCTGGTTTAAAATCTTCCCTTAAGAAGTCCAGTACAACTGAAGATAATTCATCCTGATGGCGGGTATACTCATGATCAGCTCCTTCAATGATGTGTAGTTTATGATTATTTATAAACTTTGCAAATTGGAAAGCATCTTCAACTGGTACAATCTTATCCCTGGATCCATGAACAGTCAACACCCTGAAAATACAGGCATCAAAATGACTGCAAGATTATATAAACCTTAAATATGCCCAACAAACAACAACAAAGACAACAAGGGTTTTCACAATACATTTGGAAAAGCAAGTCAGTAAGGATCAATGACCAGTTCATAATGTTTGATAGCAACAAGAAAGCTTAACAGAAATTAGAGAGAAATTTGGAGAGGGAGAATTATGTTATTTACCAAAATTAGTTACAATCGTTATTCCCAAGTGGACCCAGCTACATGGCCAGCCTTTGGTGACCACTAGTGGCCATCATTTCAAATAATGAAAATTTTATTTTATTAAAATATTACTTTTTACTATTTATGGTAGGGATGGCCACTAATGGCCACCAAAATTGGCCACAAAGCTTTTTCCTAGTTACAATTAGATGATATACTACATCTACACAATTTTGCTTATATGGTTAAATATAAAAGGCATGATTTTTAAATATCACAAAAGATAAATGAAATAGAGTAGTTGGCAGTTTCTAACCTGCATTCCTGGTGGATTAATAAGCAAGATGCATGCACATTAGTAGTTAAACGGTCCATCAAACTTTCTTTGGTCACGCGATACTCAATCTCTCCTGCAGAGAAATACTACAAAGTTATCCAGATTTTAGGTCAATCTAGTCGGAAAGCACTAAAAGGTTAGGTCAAGTTTGCAGCTTCCTGACACAATCAAAATGGCATCTAAAACTTGATGATATTTAACTTTGATATGCAAATTTATTGAAATTTTAGAAGAACAGAATCTAATACTATCACCCTTACCCTTTCTATTTTTAACATCAATATATCCTTCTTGCTTGATTCTTTTTAGGAAGTCCTTGCCAAGCCGACCCTCGATTCCTCTTTTGAGGTTAAACCGGCCAGAAATGTTAACTACATTATGAACATCATTGTACTTTGAAGTATATAAAAGCACCACATTCCCTCCTGCAACAAACACTGTTTTATCAGATAACACTGCAAGACCGACAAATTCTTACTGGTATTCGTTGTATAAGATAGAATGTAGACGAGTTCATGTGTTCTCTTTCAAACATCTCCAGAATTGGAGTCTTGTTTCATTGGTATGCTTAAAATAAGAAATGTACCTTTACTGTGACCGATTACAGCAATTATGACACGTTTCTTCCCTCGAAAGTATTGGACTACTGATCGTAAATCATCAGCTTCTCTACGGTAGTTTCCATACTGAAATGAGCCTTCACTTTCCCTAGAAGACGGAGCATCGTAGCAATATAAGGATCATGAGAAATGAATCCACATTGCTCCCATTTTCAATGAGCGAAAGGTGATGGTAATTCTGGTTATAGAACAGTTTCCATTTTAGATCCTATCATAACTCGCACAAGTAACTGATTACACCATGTGCAGAACGCATCGCCGATTTCTTTAGACAATTCCAGAAGATGTAATTTAGATTATCACTGTTTTAACCTAAAAGGAAAAATGGATTACCCATTTCCAGCAAAATCAAAGCGAAAGGAACTAATTCCTTCTTTCTCTAAAGCAGCAGCGATATTCACCATGGGAATGCGTTCCTAAACACAGAAACACAAAAAATTGACTGCAAGTCGATTGCAAACCCATGAAAGAAAAGATGGAAAGATTAAGAAAACAAAAATGACCTTCCAAGATTGAAATCCATGGCAGAGGATAACAAGCTCCGCAGAAGCAGTATCATGCAGCAGACCGAGCAGTTTCTCACCATGATCGTTCTCTATAATTACCTTCCTTTGTTGGGAAACTACAAGAGAAAGTATTGAAAACTCGGGAAAGGGTAACAACTAACAGAATCAATCAAAGAGAAAAGAAGTGAAGAGGCAGCACACACAAGCAAAATGAATAGATGTTATTAAGAGTCACCTGAGTGGTGAAGCGGTAGTTGGGAAGGTGCTGCAGGCCTAGACATGAATGAGAATCCAATCTGCGTAGAGGCAAGAGCTTAGGCTTAAATCGCAAGCGGACGTTGTTTCCTTTGATTTGGAGGTAAAAGTACAATAAAGACTAACTGTTGTATAAATCATTTTTTAAATTCTTCAAAAAAAAAATCATTTTTTAAAATATAAATAAAGACTTATAATCGATATATTTATCTATTATTAATAAATATTTATATTTAGAAATTAATTTATTGATGTAATCTTACAAATTTATTATTTAAATATTTGTCAAAACTATATTGACGGATCCATACTTTTACATAATATAATTCTCACGACTATACTTTCTTAATAAGTCAATAAAATCTTAGAAACAATTATGTAAATTTTACTTAGAAACAATTATCCTAATTAATTATTGAAAATATAGAACAAGTTGAATAGGCAAGGGAAAGCAGAGAGAGACAACAATGAAGAGAAAAGGCAAACACAAAAACGCATGAAGAGAAGAAAGAGTGGATTGAAGCCAACTTCAAGTGAAGCGCTGAGGAAGTGACAAGTATAATAACTCCATTGGTTCAAATGTGACGACCAGTGTAACAATAAAAAGAAAATGTTGTAATCAGTTAAACGATTAACGAATTGAAATTGATTTTCTCTATCTCTCATTCTATCTTCTTCTTTCTTCTTTACAACTTTTAATTAAAGTTCCCAAATTCTGAAATTAGGGTTCAATAATTAAAACCTATCATATTAGCATACGAGGATGGCCTTCTTGCACAAAAATTTCTCTAATTTATGTTATCTCAACGATTTTGGTGATAACTTTAAAATATTTTAAAATTTTAAATTGAATTTATTTTTTGTATAATTAATAATCTTATTCTCAAAAGAAAATAAAATGATAAGAAATACTTTTTTTTTTCTTGCAGAAACCTTCATTATAAATTTACCTTATTAGAAAAATTTATCTGAAAGGATCCTACAAATTATGAAGGTCATATATTAACCTCATGATTATTGGAAGATTTTTGGCAAAGATGACATTGAAATTATTCAGATTTAAATTTATCCAGTTGACTAAAGATGTAAGGTGAAGCAATGACTAGTTGAAGAAATTGATTATTTAAGAAAGAGCAACAACACTTGCGGAAAAAAAAGGAACATACTCAGACTTTCAAAATTTTTAGCAGCATATATATTCTTGAGAATCATAATATTTTTATTGTGCCTTAGAAAGTGAAATCACTCTATCAAGAGAGAAATTGTCATTTTATTTTTCTGTAAGCTTTTAGAATCTTGTTATACACTTCGAGTATAAAAGGTTGGAAAACCTTAAAAAATATGTACTCGTGAGCTTAGGGATGTTCGTCAAATTTAATACTCGAATTTTTATAGTAAAACACTCAAGTTGGATACTTGGAGATTGGGTCCTTCTTCTCTCTCTCTCCACATATCTTTTATATTTCCGCATTATATTGTGTGTGTTCATTTCAGCAAGATGCTTCTTCACTTTTATAATAGATCCCTTCTATTTTCAACTTATAAAAGGTTTCTTCCAGTTTTAACAAGCGCCTTTTGTTTTTAAATTGTTTTATTATGATTCATATTCAGTAGGTCCCTTTCATTTACGCAGGGTCCTATCCCACAGAAAGCTCCTATAAAAAGCTTTATCATCTGATAGGCTCCTACTGTTTTTATTCATTAACTAGGATCTGGTTTTTTATACAAATTGAAAGTAACTTGCAAAAATTTTTTAAGGCACACACAATTTACCCCGCTCTTACTTGTGTTGGCTTTATCATTTGGTATCAGAGAGAGCTTTCACATATTTGTGCTTTACAGCACGTGATAGATCATGACAAATACCTTGAGAAGATTTGAAGGACAATTCGTCTCAAAGCCTCCTTACTTCAATGGAAACAACTACTCATACTGGAAAGAGAGAATGACCATATTTCTCTAGTCTATAGATATCGAAGTATGGCAAGCAATTAAAGTTGGAGCTACAATTCTCACTTTCGATAACGTAGAAATATGGATTGATGCTGACAGGAGAAATGCACAATTAAATGATAAGGCAAAATATTATCTGATATGTGAATTGTCTCCAAAAAAAATATGAAAATATATCCTACTACTCTACAGCAAAAGAAATGTGGGACAAACTACAAGTTACGTTTGAAGGAATGAATGAGGTAAAGAAGCATATAATAAGTCTTTTAGTGTATCAATACGAAACTATTGGCATTAAACAGGGAGACACAATAGACGAAATCTTCGGCTGCTTCAACAACATCATCACGACCTTAAAGAACTTAGGAAAGATATATCTCAATGACGAGCTCGTAATGAAGATTTTGATGTCACTACTAAAGGAATGGAGACCTAAGGTGACATCTCTAGAAACGACAAAGGATCTAAACACTATTTCACTCGACTAGTTATGAGGAAATCTGATGATACATGAAACTGAGCTTAGGCGAGATAAAGAATCCTCCTACAAAAAAGGAATGGCGTTGAAAGTAACTGACGAATCAAACAGTGATGAAAGTGACACTGAGTTCCAAATAGAAGGAGATGACGATTACAATTTTATGGTCAGAAAAATATGCCCGCTTCTATAAAAAGAAGTTGATAAAGAAAAGAGAATGAAACAAGAAATATGGAAACAACAGATTCCTATCAAAAAGGCAGCAGTAACAATAACAATACACAAAACATTCAAATCATATGTTATCACTGCAACAAGTCTTGACACACAAGACCAAAATGTTCTCTTCTTCAAAAGGACAAGTCAGATAATAGAAAATCTAGAAAACAAGCGATGACTGCAGCCTGGTCAAATGAGGATTCTGAAAACTTTGAAGAAGAAGAAGAACTAGAAGAAGTCAACAACATTTGTTTCATGGCTGAATCAGGAGACGATGAGATATGTTTCAAAACGGGACAAGGGAGAATCAATGGATAGTTGATAGTGGCTGTTCGAGACACATGATAGGTGCAATATCACACTTCAACTACATTGAAAGAAAAGACAGAGGTCATGTTGTCTTTGCAAATAAAATAAATCAAAGGTAACTAGAAGTGGTAAAATTGGTAATTCTGACCCTACCTTTATTGATAACATTCTCTTTGTTGATGGTTTAAAACATAACCTGTTGCGTGTGAGTCAGCTACGTGACCAGAGTTATAAAGTCATTTTCTATGCATCTCATTATGAAATTATCAATATTCATAATGATAATATTGTGTTTTTTGGTCCTATAAATCAGAATATATATTGTGCTCAACTGAAAGACATGTCCTCATAAAGTGTTAAGTGTTTTTGTCTCTCTATAAAAGGATTCGTTTATCTGGCATAGAAGATTTGGACATGTCAGCATAAGCATTCTATTAAAATTGTCCAAAAGCAAGTTAGTAAGAGGACTACAGACCTTAAAGTTTGAAAGCAATCAAGTTTGTGAGGCTTGTTTAAAAGGTAAACAAGTCAGAAGCAACTTTCAGTAAGCTATTCGGACTATCATCATGCAATGATATTTACCAACATTTGCAAATTCGAAACACCAAGACCCATGTGAACATCAAAATTAAATTCATATAAGATTTATACTTTTGCAACTAAAATAACAAAGAAGATTGTAGTGTCAAAAGAGCACATCAAATGTCGTGCCTCTATGGGTATCCACACCCTCGTGAGACCGAACAAACGCTTCTAGTGTGCTAGCTCCACTCTTAAGACCTCTCTCTCTCTCTATCACTTGAGGAGGATGACCACAATAGGGTTTCCTTTGGGCAGATGCGTCTTGCATGTCTCAAGTCATACTATACATCAATATATATAGTAAAACCCTAAGGCCCAAAAACCCAAAACCTCTTAAAGCCCAATGAATGTTCAGTCTCTTAGTGTGCGACCCTGTCGGCTTATTTAATATTAGTAGTAGACTCAAGTTTCTTTTAAGCCTATAAGTTATAAGTGGTCTCTAGCAAGACATTATAACTACCTAATATCAAATAAGGTTGAAGTCCAACATTACCTGAATCACAAATGATAAATTATAGTACATTCTATAATTGATTCGTGGGGCATACACTAACAATCTCCCACTTGCACAAGAACCAATTATTTATAAGTAGTCTCTTTGTCTCATTATATCTCGATTGAGCATAAGGTAGGAAATAATGTCATCCTTATTAGGCTCAATCATATTTCTCGACCTCCGAGTTAGACTATATAACAAACGACTAACATTCACCTCGTTGTGCATGGCTATGCAATTTTTCAGTCTCAACTCATCGAGGGGCCTAGAGTTATCTTTCTCCCGTTATATAGGACAGACAAATTCCATCTTGGTCATCCACATTCCTCTGCATGATTCATAGCATGCCCGAGCATTGCTTTTAAAATCACCTTTTACGGCTGACGTTTGAGAATGTCAAAACAAACTAATCCACATGTAGGAAACCGTGAAAAACTCAAGTCAAAAGAATATATTCATCTGTTGTGATGAGAACCACTTATGACACTTATATAACAATCCTTGAAGTGTTCTTATAGCGGGTCGATCTAATCGTATGTTCTCTAACTTGCACCCATGTGATTAACATAATATCTTTATATTAATGACTCGTGAAACATGGTCATCTATTAATCAACGTGCTAGTCTTGACAGTCATTCTAACCCCTTACATTAATGACATTAACTAGGGACCTTTAAGAGTAATTATATCCATATTACAATAGGGTCTCATGATCAAGTCACACACTTGATGCCAATTGTAAGATACACATTATTCATGGGGATTATTATTCAAATTCATTTATAACTCTATAAAACGAACACAACAAACAATAACTGGGCATTACTAATGGATTATCCAAAAACATGTCACAAAATTACACCCTTATATGATCACACATCTAAGAGTCTGATGCCTAATGCTCAGTATGATGATCATGCTTAGCCCACTAGAGAGGCTTAGTCAATGGATCAGCTATATTAAGATCTGTTGACATTTTGCACACCTTCACATCACCTCTTTCAATGATGTGTCAAATAAGTTCTGACTTTGTATTTAGTCTTCTGTTGATATTTTGTTTCCTTAGCATGAGAAATGGTTCCATTATTATCACAGCAGAGATCCTCTAGATTCACAATGTTAGGAACCACCTTAAGTTCAATGATGAGCTTTCTAACCCAAACATCCTCCTTTACTGCTTCTGAAGTAGTAATGTACTCAGCTTCTGTTGTAAAATCAGCAATTGTGTCTTGCTTGGAACTCTTCCAACACATTGCTCCACCATTCAGGTTGAATACAAAACTTGAATGTGATCGGAAGTCATCTTTTTGTGATTGGAAGCTAGCATTAGTGTAACCATTTACAATGAGCTCTTCCTCACCTCTATAGATCAAAAACATATCCTTAGTTCTTCTCAAGTACTTAAGAATGTTCTTAATAGCTATCCAGTGACTTTCACCTAGATCTGACTAGTATCTACTCATCATGCTCAAAACTCATGCAACATCTACATGAGTACACAACATGGCATACATGATAGATACTATAGCAGATGCATATGGGATCCTACTTATACGGTTTCGTTCATCTAGTGTTGAAGGGTTTTGAGCCTTACTCAAAACTATGCTATTGGCCTCTGAATTTATTATTATTATTATTAAGCATGATTTAAATAATTTTGAGGACTTGATAGATTAATTATTTTTGGAGTAATTAACATGTAAATGTTAGTAGGATTTTACTATATGGCTAATTGAATTAAGGTAGTAAGAGTGTATATGTATAAGAGTATTTTTGGAAGATCACTTAAGCATAAAAGATATAAGGCATTAAAGGAAGAGCAAAGTGGTCATTACACAATCATTAAAGGCAAAATTGGAAGAAGAAGTGTTGTCTTGCTTAAAAAGGAGAAGGAAAAACGTGAATTGAGAGAGAGAAGAAGAGAAATACGAAAATAAGAAAAAGAGAGAGAGAGCGTGTCGTTGTTGGAGAAAAAAATAAGGAAGTTGAGTTAGGTTTCATCTTTTCTAAGCTTTCTAGAGAGATTTTTAGATTTGTTCAAGAAGAGAAAAAGAAACAGGAAGAGAAGAGCTTCCATTTGAGCTAAAGATCTTTTCATTTGGTAAAGATTCAAGGTAAGCCCATTTATAATCTTTTGGATTTTTGGAAGGGTTTTAGTTCAAGAAGCATAGGAATGCATGGGTTTAAGTTTTCTAGGATCAATTTATGCATATGTCTCTTTGGGTTCCCAATTTGATACTCCTATTGAATGGGAATTTTTGTCATTGATAAAGGAAATCAAGAAGGGAAAGAAGAGCAAGAGGAAAAGCATTTTTAAGCAAATTCTTAAGCAAGGAATTCAAGGTGGGTACATGTTTATATTAGAGTAAATAAGCCACTAATGTTTTCTTTGAATCAAGTAAGTTAAATGATTTCAATTGCATTATAAATGTTGCATTTATTGCTTCTTGAATGAATTGAGAAATTGTTACATGTTTGATATATGAATTGTGTTGATGATTTATGAAAAGACTTTAAAAATGACTTTTTGGAAAGATAACACGTTTATGAAATAATGTTTTTAGAAATGGTTTTCGAAATATCTCATATTCATGAAAAACAAGTTTCCAAAATGTGTCATTTGGGCAAACTGTTTTCAATTCATGAATTACATGTCATGTGGGATTGGTGTAGTCCATTCAAGTATGTCACGAGCGCGTTGACCAAGTTAAAGGCTTCTCCCACCTGCCCGCTAATGGCACGGAGCTCCTTCATGGACTCCCTCATATTTACGACTATACAAAACCACTATGTGGGATTGCGATAGTTCGTTCTGTTCACGACTTCACAGGACCATTATATAGGAATGTGTTAGTTTGATCTATTTATGGACCTACCCAAACCATTCTGATGTGCTTATGTATTTATGATTTGCGAACAAGTTGATGAATGCATAATTTTTGTTGTTTGTGAATTGGATTACATGACGAGAATTTGAAAACTATGTATTTTATGAACTCAATAAGAATTTTCTATGACAAATGAACATTTGATGTTGGACCCCAAACTTTTCTTAGAAGTTTGAACTATTAAATGAGAAATTTTTGGTGATTAGTTATGTGTAAAAAAAAGAAGAATTCTTAAATTTGAAGTGAAGTAGAAAAGATAGTTAGGACAAGATGAGTTATATGTGAAATATTGGAAGTTATAAGTTGGAACATATTCATTGTGTATGCTTCGGTGTTTTAGCCATAACTTTTTCTCTAGTTATCCAAATGGGATAATTCTTGATTTGGATTAAAATAGAGCAATAGGGCTACAACTTATCTGATGAAATCGAGTTCTAATTTAGTCTCAAGGAATTTCAAATTTTGTATGGAAATTGAGCACAGAATATTGTTTCAGTATAAGAATAGTTTGGAAATGTTCGGGATATAACTCTCAGATTTCTGAACCAAATCGAATGATTTTGGTGTCATTAGAAAATTAAGACAATGGGGAACATTTTTCTAGAAGGAAGTGTTATCAAATTTCTTCATTTACCTGCTTAGAATAAGGAGTGAAGATGTTAGTAGTTGATGGACTAAAAGGGGAAAAATTAGAACTAATTAAATGAAGGGTAAAAAGGGAAGAGCAAACAAAATGTGGTCTTGTTGAAAAGAAGAAGAGAAAATTGTAGGAGTTAGAAAAGAGAGCAAAAAAACATGAAATAGAAGAAGAGAAAAGGAGAGAGTCGTAGAGAGAAGAAAAGAAGAAGGAAAGAAGAAGAAGAAGGAAGAAGATTTGTTCAAGGTAAGCTTTATTTCTCTTCTTGCTTTGTTAGAGAAGGAGTTAGAAAGAGAAAATGGTTTTTGTGTTGGGAATGAATGGAGAAAGAAGATGGTTTAAAGGGAAACCCATTTGATTTTAGGGTTTCTAAGCTAGGTTTTGGGTTTTCTAACCTAGATGAATTATGGGTAGGTTAGGTTTGAGCTTGATTTGTGTTGATTTCAATTGTTGTGATTTTGAAGTTTTAAGGATTTTGTTGAATTGGAATTGAATAGAAAATTGGTTTGTTTTAGGAAATCAAGAAAAATCTTACCCAAGAGCAAGGGGAAGGGCCAATTTGAGTTTGGATTCACAAGTGAAATTAGGTGGGTAATTTATTTATAGTTATTGTGTAGTGAGCAAAATGCCTTGTATGTGTATTGTGTGTTGAAATGGCTTGCTTTTAAATGTTATGATGTGGAAATTGCATTATGATGTGTGACATTTGATAAAATTGAATTGTGAGTATGATTATGCTATGCCATGGAATTGTATCATGGCATTTTGATTAAATGGAAAGAAGAAAAACCATGAGAATATGAACTTGTGATTGATTGAACTGCACATGAGATTTGATTGTGTTTGGGCGAGAGAGGAACCGTTTCGTAGTTATATGCACATCGACATAAAGCCTTCTCCGGGCTGCCCGCTTGTGGCCCACGAGATCCGAAAAGTGGACTCATTTCATTCACGGAGTAAACTTCAGTTTCTCTGTTTTGTTCCACGGAACCCTCGAGCCATTTATTTGTCCATTTGCATTTTGATATGTTAAGTATGATGCAAATTGTGTATTATGTTTCGATGATAAATTACATCCAATTTGTTTTATTTGATGAAGTGTTGATTTATGAGTTATGAATGTTGAACTTACATTGTTGGATCAAGATAAGATGAGTATGCTTATATGAATAGATGCATATATGTTTGATTGTGTGGCTCAGCGCCAATGGCTATAAATGTATTAGCCACTAAGCTATGTAGCTCAACCCATCATTTTCCCTCCTCAGGTGCAGAATAAGAAGGTTAGCGATCTTTGCAAGGTAATTGGACAACCTCCGAGATAGTTAGCTTTTATACTAAGCTAGTTCGAACACTTTTGTATAGCTTATTAAGCAAGCCGAACATTGAGCATCCATTTGTATTTGTTTTAAGTTTGTGATGCGTATATTGATATGTAAATAAAGCTTGTTCAAATATTTTCTTTGCTTAGTAATGAGAATGTGAATTTGAGGATTTCCTTATGTGTATGATTTTGTCATTTTACAAGTTTAGTATGATGGTCGTGGAAGTGGAATGTTTGTATATATATTCTTCTTCATTGAGATTGCGAATTATTGCTTGTTTTAGAATAACATGCTAGAAAGGTTTTATGGGATGAATCATTTGGGATGAGAGTCTAGAGTTAACAAAAAGTATTTAGTGGTTGAATTGATATGAATAGATATTGTATTTTGCAAGTTCATTGGTGTGGAAATTGTGTTCTGAACTCAAGGGAAAATTGTATTAATCTAGGACATATTAGGCAAAGTAGTCTTCTTGGAAGTTGTAGTTTATCTTCTTAGCTTTCCAACGCTATAAATTATGTAAATTTTGGGTATCGGAAGTGAGAGATATGAGCATTATAAGAGATGATGCTGCATAGGAAGTATGAACATCACAGCTATGGAGAATGATGAGAGTTTGTGTATGTTATGAGTCATTGGAGTTCAGACTTGGGAGTTTAATGCACTCAAATTGGTAATTGAATGTTTAAGGAGTGATATGACTTTAGAAAAAGTGAATTTGCGAAGATTATGAGTGAATATGATGTTAGAATGGATAAAAATGGCTCCCAAGCCCGTCTATGTCCGTTAAACGGACATTCTCGGGATAGCTACAGTAAATCACAATTTTAAGCCTTTTAAAGGTAGAATCTCGCTTTGAGTTCATCAAAGTTCAAAAACGACATCAATCAGACATCTGTAGTGAAAGTTATGACAATTGCGCCAAGACAGGTACAAATTGAATAAGGACATAAACATGTTGGATTCTTTTGGTCATAACTTCTCCATCCGACCTCCAAATGAAGTGATTCTTGAAGCAATGGATTCCTAACACCATTTTCTACCTTTATAGAAAAATTGATAGCCTTGGGTGTTGAATTGAAAAAGATTGATGGAAAGAAAATGAGAGATCAGTTGGAAGAGCATAACTAGATTATGAACATACTTTGGGTTTTTAAGCATATCTTGAGCTATAGAACTCTGAATGAGATGGTTCTTATTTCAAAACAAACTAGATACATGGAGCTACAATTTTTCCTAAAAAAAGTCAAGTGGTGATTTGGGTGTCTGACTGGTGTAGGCTCGCTCCTTATGGTTTGGGATGTTATGAGAATGAGGATGAAACGATGAGGGCTAAAGAGCTTCCAAGGTAATAACCCTATAGGAAATATGCTCACGTCTCATGCTTTATGACTATGGAACGATTGTTGGGCTTTAGAAACGGGGCTCAACAATAAGGCTAGGATAGGAGCAATGCTGAGTTTTTCCTTAATCAAAGCAAAACTTTTCTCAGCTTCATCATTCCTATCAAAATTTCCCTTCTTCATGCATTCTGTGATAGGGGCTATAATTGAACTGAAGTTTCTAATAAGCCTCCTGTAGAAAGTAGCTAGCCTATGGAAAGATCGAACCTCACTAACATTCTTAGGGGTAGGCCATTCACAAATTGCCTTCACCTTTTCTTTATCCACATGAATTCCTTCAAAACTAACCCCATACCCCAAAAATAGTAGCTTGCTAGTCAAGAAACTGCATTTCTTCAAGTTCAGGTAAAGCTTATTATATTGTAAAACAGACAAAACTCTCCTCAAATGTACTAGATGCTCTTCAATTATTCTTTCATAGATAAGGATATCATCAAAATAAATAACCACGAACTTTCCATTAAAAGGTCTAAGTACTTGGTTCATGAGTCTCATAAGTGCTAAGGGCATTGGACAAACCAAAGGGCATGACTAGCCATTCAAACAACCCCTCTTTCGTTTTAAATGCGGTCTTCCACTCATCCCCAGGTTTGATCCGTATTTGGTGATAACCACTTTTCAAGTCAAGTTTAGAGAATACCTGAGAACCGCATAGTTGATCAAGTATG
>JAOTBA010000008.1:33224911-33236016 GCA_025629845.1 Erythroxylum squamatum | reverse complement strand
CCTTAATTCAATTAACCTATGTCATATAATCTCATTCACATTTAACCATAGTTGCATGAGGGGCATTTTTGGGAGATTACTTAAGTGGCAAAGCTTTAAGGCATTGAAGGAGGGGCAAACTGGGAAGAAGGAATTGTGGGCTTGTGTTTTAGAAGAGAAAACGTTGCTAAAGAATGAAAGAAGAGAGAAAACACACAAACAAGAATGAAGGGAGAGAGAGTGTCATGGGTTGAGGGGAAAAAAAGAGAGTTGAGCTAGGTTCCAACTTTTCTTAGCCTTCAAGAGGGATTTTAGGGTTGAGCAAGAAGGGAAAAAGGGAGAGGAAGGTTAAAGCTTCCATTAGAGTCAAGAAATTCAATGTTTGGTGAAGATTTAAGGTAAGTTTACATTAAATCTTTTGGATTTTTGGAAGGGTGTTGGTTCAAAGAGCTTAGAAATTGCATGGGTATAAGTATTCTAGGATTAATTTCATGCATTTGGTTCTTTGGGTTTTCCAATTTGAATTCTATTGAATTGGGAATTTTTGTCATTGTTAAAGGGAGGCAAGAGAAGCAAGAGGAACAAGAGGAGAGACATCCATGAACAAGTTTTCAAGCAAGGAAATTAAGGTGGGTCACATTTTTATAATTGAGTTAATAAGCCATTAAAGTTTCTTCAAATAAATGGAAGTTAATGATTTCCAACTACCTTGATAATGTGCATTTATTGTCCTTTAAAATTTCTTTGAGAATGTGCCATATGATTTTGTATGTGAATTTCTGTGAATGACTTATGAGCTGATATGAAAATGATTTCAAATGGCTTCATAATAGTTGTATTTGTCTCTTTTGAATGATTTGGGAAATGGCTATATAATTGGTATGTGGTTTTGGTTGATGAAGTGTGAAATGATGATGAAATTGCATATGAAAGATTTCATGCTCATGGAAGACAAGTTTTCAAAATGTGCCATTTGGGCAATTGGTTTTCAAGTCATGAATACATGTTATATGGGTTTATGGTTGTTTGTTCTGTCTGTCAAGTGCACTTGATTAAAAGGCCTCTCCTACATGCCCGTTAGTGGCATGGAGCTCCTTTGCGGACTCCCATAAGTTCACTGCTACGCAAGACCATTTTGTGGGATCGCGATAGTACGTTCTGTTCACGGCTACAAAGGACCCTTATGGGAAATGTGTAGTACGTTCTGTTACGGATCCACCCAAACCATTTTGATGTGATTATTTGATTATGATGTATTGGCAAGTTTGATGGATATATGACTTAGTGAGTTGCACTTGATACGTTAAGAATTTTGTGTTTTATGATTCAATGAGAATTTGCTACAATCATGGAGGTTTTAAATGGTTTTTTCTTGTTACCAGTTATAAAATTGTTACCCACGAGCTTTCAAACTCAAGCCTCTTTTCTTCCCATCTTCAGGCGATGAGCCAAACATCGAGTGATCGAGTCGAGAGTTAAGGCATCACTCCAATTTGCATATTTTATTTTTGAAGCTAGATATTATCAAGGCATCACTCCAATTTTCATATTTTGTTTTTGGAGCTAGATATTGTAAAATGAGGCTTTAGTCACATTTTAAGCAATTATTATTCTTGTAAAGTTTGTATTTTTGAATTATGATGTAAGGTGGCTCGAAATTCCCACTAAAGCATTGTAAAACTCTTATTTTGATGTTAATGAAATACATATGCATTATGTTTGCTTATGGCTTTTCAAGTCTCTACATTGCTAATTTCAAGTTTTCATAGGGGTAGGATTTGTGTTCTGATTTCAGGGGAAATTCTGGAATAATTAAGGTAGAACTGGTCAAAATTGTCTTTTGAAAGTTGTAGATGATCTTTCTAGCTTTCCAACAATATAAAGTTTGTAATTTTTGGATATCGGAGTGAAAAGATATTATTGTTACAAGATGTGATGCTACATGGAATGTGTGCAGAGGATAGCTATGGTAAATGATGAGAATGTGTGGTTTAGATGAATCAAATGGGTTGAGAATTGAGAGTTTTATGAGATAATTTTGGTGTTTGAATTGATATGAAGTGATTTTGCACTAGTAGAGTTGAATTAAGGAAGATTAGGAGTGAATATGATGTTAGATTGGATGTAGGAAGCATTGGAGGGGCTGTGGAGGGGTTTGGGCAACCCCTATGTTAGTTAGACGGACTTTAAGTCCGTTAAACAGACCTTTTCGGGTCAAAAAGGACCCCCAGCATCACTCATGTCCATTTAATGGACTTTATGTCCATTAAACGAACCTTCTCGGGTGAAAAATGGCTTCCAAGCTAGTCTATGTCCGTTAAACGAACATTCACGGGCCAGTTTTAGTAAATTGCAATTTTTGACCATTTTAAAGGACGAATCTCAATTTATGGTCTTCATGAAAGTTGTATATATAGAAGTTCTCTTTCAAATGGTCCAAAAAGGAACTCAATCCAACATCTTTGTTGAACGTTATGACAATTGTACCAAGACATGTTACTACATGATTGAGGACTTAAACATGTTAGATTCTTTTGGTCATAACTTCCTCATCTGACCTCCAAATGAAGTGATTCTTAAAGCAATAGATTTCTAAGACATTTTTATATCTCTCCATGAAAATTGGTATCTTTTGGAGTTTATTTGAAAATTTTTGATTGAGAGAAAGTGAGGGTCAGTTGGGAGAGCATGATTGGGCTATGAACACATTTTGGCTTTTTAAGTATATCTTGATCTATAGAGCTCCGATTAAGATGGTTCTTACTTTAAAACAAACTAGAGACTTAGAGCTATGATTTCTTTGAAGAAGTCAAATTGAAATTCTGGTTTGAAGATTTCCAATTCTGTTCACAAATAGGCAAAATGAGTTCTAGTATGGTGACTGATTTGTATGGCACGCCATTGAACAAATTGTGAGGAAATTTTTAGGATGTTATGAGAATGAAGATGATCTAATGATGGCTAATGAGGGTTTAATGTAATAACCCTTCAAGGTAACACGCTCACGTTTCATGATTTTCGCAAGAGGTTGGATTTCGGAAACAAGCGGGATCCAACATATGTGGTATCAGAGCAAGAGTTGGGTTTCGGAAACAAGCGGGATCCAACAGAAGTGGTATCAGAGCAAGAAGATAATCTATGATGGTTAAAGAGATTACAAGGAACCACGTTCAAGTATTATGGTATTCTGAAGAGTTGGATTCCGGAATCAAGCGAGATGCAACAGCACCATTTCTAGTTGTGGGAAGAACTAAGAAATCTATTTGAAATGTCTCCCCTTGTACATTCCACTTAACACCTTTACGTTTAAGGGAGACGCATATAACTTGGTCGTTAGCCACTCTCACATTATAATTCCCAGCCTAGGTTGTCTTCCCAACCTCTTGATCCACCTTTCACTCAAGAAGTTATGTGTGCTACCTGTGTCGATGAGTAAGGGAAGATTTTATTTCTTTATGTATCCTTCAAGCTGCATGGTGTAATCTCCTAATTCCCCATGAATTGCCTGTAGAAAAATTTGGACATCCTCTTCTTGTAAGGGTGGTGTTTCAGACTCTTCTCTGATGTTTTCCTCCTTAAGTTGGACTTCCATACCTACTTCATTCATTACCTCTTCTTCCACTAACAATTGAAAAAGTATGGACTTCTTACAGAAATGATTGGGAGAATCCTTCTGGCCACAAAATTGATATAGCCCTCTTGATCTCCTATCATCTACAATAGACATGCTCTTAGAAAATATGTTAGCCATGTTATTTTGTTTGTGAGGTAGTAGATAAATTGGTTTGATGGCAGAGTTTGATGATTGTGGGCCAGAGGTGTTTAGGTTGAAATTTGAAGCATTAGAGCTGCTATTGTTGGGTCTATTCTGATTCTAGTTCTAGTTATTTTTAGAGGAAAAATTAGGTGTGTAATGTTTCTGGAATTGGGGAAAATGGTTAGACTGTGCATTTGCAAAAAGTTGGTGAAGTTTAAAGTAGGGTACATAGCTATTGGTTTTGGCGGTTTGTTTGGGAGTGGAAGTAATGAGGCCTTGATAATTGAAATAAGAATTTTCAGCAAGATCAATTAACATTCCTTCCTATAGCTTTGCAATTCTCATGGCCTCACTCACATTTGGTGGTTTTTGAATATGAATAGCTTTTTCTAAAGGTTCCTTAAAGCCTCCTATAAAACAACTTAATGCTATATCCCCATCAATACCAACCCTGACAATTAGTTCATAAAAAATAGCCTTATAATCTTCTAGGATTCCTAGCTATTTAAAATTCATGGGTTCTACAATAGGGTCTTTGAAAATACTATCATCGAATCGACTAACAACAACAAGCATAAAACCCTTCTAGTTCATATAACTCTTACCATTAGTAAGCATGAATTGGCGCTGCTAGGCGTAGGCTCTGCCCTCCATACTCATTAACAGCAGCTTCAATCGTTTGTCCTCTGCAATTTCCTCCAGTTGAAAATATTGCTCACACCTGCTCCTCCAGATTTGAAATTCATTTCCATTGAAGGCTGGAAACTACATCCTAGCCTCATCATTTAAGAGAACGGAATCGGATATAGTGTCATTGCCACATTCTTTCCACTGTAAGCTATTTATTTCTTCCTTATGCTATTCAGAATTCCCACGTGTCTTCTAGGTCATTCATGCTTTGACAGAGGCGAGCAGCTTCCTCATCTTAATGTCTTAAGCATTTTGAAGCATTAATTACTAAGTTTCATGGATTAAATGTATCAGTAATTAAGAACAAATCAAGTTTTGGTAACACTTCATAATACTATACAAAATAACTAGACCTAAAACTATAGCTAGTAATGAGTCTAGGTCAATCCCACCGAGAGTGTGTGTAAAGTGGTGTTTAGGTTGGGGGTTTAGTTTAGTTTCAAATAATAAAATAAAGTGAAAATAAACTAACGAAAGCAAATTAAATCAAACAACATAAAAATGAGAAAAGTGATGAATGCGTTAAGGACCCAGTCATCAGTTCAATCTTGGCCTACACACAATTAAACATACTTTATTGAATTGTTATTCTCATACTCAGTCATCAGTTCAATCTTGGCCTACACACAATTAAACATACTTTATTGAATTGTTATTCTCATACCTCTCCTAGCAACTGTTAATCGTAGGTTAACAATAAGCTTTGTTAACACCGGTTTTCCCTTAGGTCGTGTTCAATTAAAACAAGCTCTTTAAGCGAACTTAGTTTTCGAACAATCTAGATTAAGCTCTTTAAATTTAAATGGATAGTCACATAGGAAAACAAATTAATCAAGGTAACAACCACATAAGATCAAGTCATTTAACTAAGGTTACGTTATCCCTAATGATTCAAAACCATTTGTAGCTACTAATGAATCTCAACATAACAATTACATATTATATTGAAAATTCTAGCAATGGCTTCATAATAAAACAAAACCTAAACAACAAAAACAAGATAACATAATCAATCCCTAAGAAAGATAGAACAACAAAGACAATCAAAGATATGCTTAACCGTGTTCTTAGGCATCGATATCACCTCTAAACCAATGTTGGGAAGCTTAGCGTATCTAATATAGTAAGCTCTCTATTGTTCTTGAAACCCAGAAACCCTTAAAACAATTCATACTCCTTTCTGTCGACACATATTCTATTTATACTAAAACTTAAAGTTCAAGAAGATATTTGGCAAAAGTCACAGTTGTGCATGGTTAAGTCATGGGCGTGACAACTTGAGTCACACCCATACAAGTGAGTCATATCCATGACAACTTGAATAACGACTGTGTAACATTGAGTCATACCCATGTCACTTTGTGTCACGGTCGTGACTTGCATACTTATGGTTGTGACTTGATAGTCATGACCGTGAGCGTGCACTGCACCAATTACACTTCCTGTTTTTGCATTTTCTTGTCTCCTCTTTGCTCTAATCCTTCTTTTTCTTGTTCCATAAAGACAAGTGAGTATAAATCTCAAGAAGATGACTCAAAGATTATGCTTTCGACTCACTTTAACTCTTTCTCTTCCAAATTGTACTACAATCAAATATGAACTAAAGAGAATGTCTTAAGCATTTTGAAGCATTAATCACTAAGAGTCATGGATTAAATATATCAAAAATTAAGAACATATCAAGTTCCCCCACACGTAGCTTTTAACCATCCTCAGGAAAATCATCAAAATCAAAGTCATAATCCAAAACACTTACCCATTTTCCTTATTTCTTAAGAATAGATAGTCATAACAAAAGAGGAATAACTTTCAAAACCATGACAAGAACTTGACATTCAATGCTTCTACTTATGATCAATTAACATTCATCACCTTTATAAACTGAGCAATTTAGAGTTAAACTTGGATAAAATGTGTTTAAATAAAATTGACCCATAGGTATGCTCAAACACCATTCATTCCATAACTTTGTATATCGTTCCATTTATGCACCATTAAGATTCAAATACATAATGTAACATCCCGTTCCCATACTAAGGGTTAAAATCCTAGATTTCTGTCATTGAGGATAGCAATGAGAGATTAGAAAAAATACATTTCACACTCATGCATAATGTTAGCATACACACACGTGAATTTGATTATTGCACACATTACAATGAATTGTTCATGCACTCATTTCACATTTTCTGGGTATAAATGATTGTTTTAATTTGATTATAATGTGAATTATGGATTATGTGTCTTAAAAATTGAGTTGGTGTGTATAAGTAGTGATTTAGAATTTTTGGCGAAATTTGAGAATTTTCTAAAATTATGGGTATTTTTGGACTAGGAAAAATGTCAAGTGGCAAAATAATTGATAAATGACAGTAGAATTAAGTGTCAAATGGCAGTGAAAAATTGTTGATATGTGACATTAAGATTTAATGACAAGTGTCATGAAAAATCGAGAGATAATTAGATTAGAAATGGGGAAATAAATGGACTAATAATTTAAAAGACTAAATGAAGACCATAATGCCACACACCTCACTCTCGTAACTTATCCTTGCAAGACTAATGTTCATTTGTTTCTCACATTTGGCTAAATGCTCTCTTTTCTACTCTCTTCATTTCGTTCTTAATCTTCTTCCTTTCTTCTTCTCCTTTTACGACATTTTCTTACCAACCGTACTCTCAATTGTGAGTTGCCATCATCTTTCACTTTATACTTCAAGATCTTTGTTATTTCTACATCTTGTTACAAAAAGACCTAACCCTACCACCTTTGAATGTCAATGATCGAATGTTACTGGAGAAGCTAGGGCTAAGAGTGATTTGAAGATCTTGAAGCTTAAACAAGTAAGTAGTATGTTATTCTTCTTGATATGTTGAGTGAAACATGCATGATGATAGTTAGATGTTGAAAGATCTTGAAATGGTGATGAAAATATGTTGATACATGAATGAGAAAAGTTTGGGTAAGTTATCGTGACAGAGAGGAGATATTAGGTAGTGCACGATTATGCACAAGCACGATCGTGACAGAGAGCAGATATCAGACAGTGTATGATTGTGCACAAGCACGATCGTGACAGAGAGGAATCAATGCTTTTTGACAGTTTTAAACACCCTTCACTCTTTTAACCATAACTTCTTCTCCGGACTTTCGATTGACTTGAAATTTGAACCACAAGCTTCTTACACATTGTCCTTCCTCTCTACCAGAATTTATTGTCATCCGAATTCACTATGAAAGGGTTGGTAAATGGTTGATTGATGACTTTAGGATGAAAGTGATGAAGTGTGCTGGAATTTGTTAAATGGAGTGTTTTTACTGAACATACATCTATATTTTGGACATATCTTGATCTTTAGATATCCAAATGGAATGATTTTACGTTTAGATTAAACTAGAGACATATGGATACAAATTTCATGAAGGAATCAAATTTTTAATTATGTCTCTAAGAGTTTCAAATTTTGGTTTGAAATTGAGTACTGAGTGTTGTTGTTGTTTGAGTATAGTCTGAAGTATTTTGTGTATAACTTGCAAAATAATGAACCAAATTGTGTGAACTTGGTGTCTTTAGAAACTTAAGACATATGGGAACATTTGTTTAGAAGAGTGTATTACCTAAATACTTCATTTTTCTTGTTATAATGGCCATGCAAAATTGACCCAAAAATCTGTTTTGAGAAAAAGGCAGAATGATCGATTGATGATGTTATTACTTAGTGAATGAATTATTAATATCAAAGTACTAAAGGGATGAGTATAATGGGAATGAAGATGTTCATATAATAGTATTTGTGATTCAAAAGAGTTAAGTAATATGCGTTAAGTAAAGGTGAATAAGAATTGGATATTATGAGAGCATATTCTGCTAGAAAAGAAACGATGAGTAATTGAATTATGATATTAGCATAACCAAGTATTCTTAAGGTGTAAACCTAAGAATAAGATAGACACATACAAATGATAAGGTTTGAATGATCAAGAGACATGATTAAGAAAACATACCCGGAATACTCAAATTGAGCATGCATTATACATTACACCTATATATGTGTGTAAGATTGAATGTTTATATGATTGTGCAATTAATAATGTGTGTGCAATATGTGTATTGCATAATGTTGATATACAGGATAAAACGTCCACATCCAGACGTTTTCGGATCAAGTAAAAAAATGCTAATCTGGAGCATACTGTGAGTTGACCTAGATGGTCTCATTTTCATTGTTTGTTTTTTTAATTTCTGTATTGAATTACTACTAAAAGTGAATGTGATTGAGACAATTCCGAACATTAATAGTCCGAGGAGTTTGATAAATGTGATAATATAGAAAGTGCTCCTTGAATGTGAATTTGAATGAATAAGTGATACTCAACATTATTATTGAATGCTGGACCAAAATTTGATGATAAATGTGAATGTGAATGTAAAACTAAAATCAAGTGACTGATTGAATGTATGTGAATGTGATGCATTTCATTACATGAATGCATGAACAGATAAAAGTTGTTGTGACCGAAGTAGCCATCGAAAAAGAGTTTAAAGCTCAGAAAGTGAAAAGGAGCTTAAAGTTCAGAAAGTGATTAAGAGCCAAAGGCTCACTATGTAAAATAAGTCATGTATTCCTAGCAGATAAGAGATAGTTATTAGTTATAGGCACTCAATCATAACAATAACAACTGAAAGTGAGTCTCATGAGTATTACATATACATTTATTATGTATGTTTTGAATTATTGAAATGTATTGTTGAATTTATCTGTTAGCTCCTTCTCAAATTTTTTATTCCTCTTGTAATCAGTCACAACAATAACAACTAGAAGTGAGTCTCCTAAGCATTGCATATACATTTACTATATATGTTTTGAATGATTGAAATGTATTGTTAAATTTATCTGTTAGCTCCTTCTCAAATTTTTTATTCCTCTTGTTTATTATATACTATACCTCTTTGTTTTTCTGTTTCTGGACTTTGAAGGGTTGAATTTAAACTGTTGTATCTTCTGGACCCATTTTAGCCATTTTTTGTATTATGTTGTGAAACTTATGACAAATTAGATCTTGACTAGATAAAAGCCAAGTAAAATAACTTGTTTCTAACTCACCATTTCTTCAATATTTATCACAATAAAAGGAAAAGAAAGCAGGATCCATCAACTTAATTCCAGATGGTAATTGCATCCACGAGTGTCGGGTTTTTGGTTCTAAATTCTCCTCTCGCTTATCAGAAACAGCAGAGTTGGTTAGATCCAAATCCAAGTTTCATATTAACGTCCAAGTCAAACATGAGACCTAAAACGAAGCTAAAGCATCACACCTATCACATTTGCATGTACGTGGCAGCCAAAATCTCTCTAACAGTGACAGGTACTTGGTTCTTTTAGTTTTTCAGTTTCATCCTCAACCCTTTACCAGTCTCTTTTAAGAGCAATTTTTCATCAAGAAATTGAAAAGAATAAGTCGGTCCCTACTCGGGCAGTTTCAGTCTAATTTCTCATCATCAACATGGGTTCAGAGACTTTTCTGGAAGTGATACTAGCAATTCTACTACCACCAGTTGGAGTCTTTCTTCGCTATGGCTGTGGAGTAGAGTTTCTTACCTTTTGAAACATACCCTTTTTGTTTCTTTATTGGTATTGTTTTTTTCTGAAAGTTTTTGGTCTTTAATTTCCTTTTGTTGTTGATGTTGAAAATGCAGGTTGAGTTCTGGATAGACTTGCTGCTGACGATGTTGGGATACATTCCTGGGATAATATATGCTGTTTATGTATTAGTTGGATAGCAATTTCCCAGACGAGGTTTTGTGATTTGTATGTGTAGGGCCATATGTTTTTTGTGTTTAAGATCCTTGTAAGTTTCAGTTTGGACTGTAATGGAAACTTGCTAGTTTCTTGTTTCATGATTGCTTGTACATTCTTTAAACTTGTGTGTTCTTTTAACCTCTTCAGTGACTTTGGTCTAGCATATTGCTCAACCTCTTCAACTTAGTCTTAATTCCTTTAATTTCTAATACTTTGTTTTTAATATTCAATCCTAAGTAATAAAAGCATTGTTCTTCAGAAACCAATATATTAATTACTCGATTTAATTTTTATTCTAAATATGATGTACTAATTTTTAAAAATAACTTTACATTTCTTTGTACTGATCATATTTAATTTTCAATTATGTGATTATTATTTCATATTTTATCACTTAAACAAAAACCATCTTATTTGATTTTTTATTAATTGTTTATTTTGATACATATATGTTTTACTCTTGCATATCATATCTTTAACTAATTATTAAATAAGCTTTTATAAGAAAATATTTAATATAAAAATGTTAAATAAATGAGATTTACTTAAACTACATATTGAATTTGAAACGTGTTTTCCATTACAAAGGCTCAAGTTAAACTTCCACCAAGAAACAAGTTTCCTAATGTTACAAGATATCAAAGATGAAGAATACATATACTAAGATGCTCACAAACACAAATTATTTATATGATTTGCATCTTATACACATTGTTAAGGTTGTTTTATCTACTAGTCTGAGTTCAAATAATGATACTCCCTCCTATCCAAAATTTAATTATTCAAAATAAGTGTCGTTCGTGACTTTTTATGCATATTTATGATTTTACTTCCAAAATTACCCTTTAATTTCTCTCACATCTTAATTACACAGATT
>JAOTBA010000008.1:33161406-33178249 GCA_025629845.1 Erythroxylum squamatum | reverse complement strand
CTTCTTCTCTACTCTTTACATTTGTTTTTGATTAAATTGGTTTTTGTGTGAATTAACTTCTGATTTTTTGTAGAATTATTCGAAAAATTTCAAAGATCTATTCAACCCCCCTTCTAGATCATTTACAACAAAATACTCAAACATACTCAAAAATACTTAAATCAAAACACAGTGAAACTTTATACCTCCACGAAAATGCAATCATGGTGGGAGAAGACCACGAGCTTCCGACGCACCACCAACTGACGACAACGTCGACGACAACGCATCCAAACTGACGACAACGCACCGAAGGAGAAGACGCAGCAGGAAGGAGAAGAAGAGAGAAGGAGAGCCGACAGTTGTGTGGGGTGGGGGGAAGGGTGGGTCTCGGGTGTGTTTTAATGTTACCAAAATGGTCGTTTCGTTTCTTCAAATTAATAATATTCAACCACAAGCAGACTACGACATATAGGTTGGAAATTTACTGACGGAATTTTTTGTAGCTAATATTCCGTCGAAAAAGTCAAAACTTCGTTACGCCGCCATCAATTCCCGCCTTAATTGCCAACGGTATTGTTCCGTCGCTAAATTATAATTTCCCATCAAATTTTCCAACGAACAAATAAAAATCGTCGGTAATTTGTAACGGTTTATTTTCTGTCGTTATTTTTCTGTCGCCAATTCCTATTTTCCTTGTAGTGGTTAAAAATAGAAATCAAATAAGGCATACTAATAACAACACTAAAAAATTAATAGCAGCAATAAAAGGAAAAAAGAAAGTAATCAAGGGAAATGTATAAAAAACCGATAGAGAATTTTGATAGCATGACTAAAAACAAAACAATTGAAGATGTAGCTATACCAATTAGGAAAAATCGGAAAATCCCAATCAATATATAAACCACATTTAATCCCACAAAAACCCTAACCTACCAAATTAGTCACACCACTTAAATGATAGTAAGCAAATCAAAACTTAGATGTTCCAATAATGGTCGCCTCTTGCCGAAAACAACACGAGTAGCGAAAGAACATACGAAGGGGAGCCACAAAGAGAAGTTAGAAATGACTTTGAACCATTATACAAAATGAGCAAAAGACTCCACCTTTGAAGATTTTCCGGCAAATTGAAAACTTATTTGAAGGTAAAACCAATTTGAAGAGCTTCCAATAATATATATTGTTACTAAAACCAAGGCAAAAAGTTGACTTGAAAAAAAAATTGTTTTGTGGTTTGGTAACAATGGCAAGAGCAAATGCATAGAATATGAACAAAAGCAAACACATCTGGATACTTAAGAGGCAAGACAAAATGACCAAGAATTAAAAATAAAAGTTGGCGCCTAGCAACAAAAAGAAATCAAAATTGCGAGATGAGCAATCAGGTTAATTGAAAAGGAGCTAAATGAATCCAAATTCGTGATGTTAGAAAATTACAAAGCAATGAAGTTAGTGCACCTAAAAGAACAGTTTTAAAACTAGATGAATTGGAAAACAATGATTGTTCAATGAAACAAGATTAAGATCACAAATTCAACTGGAGAACTAGTAAAGCAACCTTAGTACCTAAGATACTTAATGGAGGAAAATGGAAAGAGGAAACCCTAGCAAACCTAAAAAGGAAGTAATAACAACCAAAGGCTTTCAGAAAAAAAACAAAAAACAAAAAGCAAAACAAAACAACCAAAGGCTTAGAATGACGATCATCAACGAAAAAAAGTCTACAACTGCGACCGTCCAATCATGCTTGCAATTTTACATGTTCTTTTGGCAGAGACAACATATTTGTAGCATTGGCATACCATACCAAGCTTCAGAGCAATGGCCTTGTTGTAACAAAGAAAGCAAAATAATTAATTGTAAATGTCATGAGGTTATCAATTGACAATTTTTCTTTCTATACCATCTCTAATTATTTTGTTGGGTTATAAAAAAAATCCATTACTTGCTTGTACATGTGGTTTCAATTTTAAACAAACATAGATTCAACCTGTGAGGAATTGTTATGCATTTAAATTTTTTAAAACAATTATTCAGTGTCGCTTCTCTAATTATTTTTTAGATTAACTTAACTCAATTAGATTTTAAAAAATTAGACTTTGATTAAACTTAATTTGAATTTAAATCAAATAATCTAAATTCAATTGAGTTTTGAACTAGATTCAAACAGAAAAGAGATAACTCGAATTTATGTTATAAGTAGTCTACGCCAAAGAATAAACTGAGGGTGGGGGCTTAAGAGAAGGGTCGAACTAAAACGTGGTTTGAGTTACGTTAGAATGGGGTCACCAATTTGTTGTGCAGTGCTTAGTTTATTTAATACATGTTCTTGGAGGCGGGACGGGACCACAGTTGTATTATATTATGAATGAAATCAATCAATTAAAGCACAGTGTCTAAGGGTGTCACGGTCACTAAATGCTGGGAGTTTGGCGATTGGTCGAGATAGACGACTATCTGGGGAAGGCTTCGACTCCGGCCAAGTCTATATATATGTTTGAAAAAAATAAGTAGATTCATTTAACGCGAACAAGAATAGTACACGAGAACTGTCAGGTCAGGGACCGATTAAAAAAAGCAAAAGAGTCCTCTTTTCCATAATTTTGGTTATTTATAACGTCATAACCAAGCGGGTTGAAACGTCAAACTGCACAAATTACAGTAAAGTAGATGAAAAAGAGAGGGTGATGCGCTTTGTTTTATTTTTCTGATTCTAGGGGCTTCTGGTAATTTCATTGCTCTGGTATCCTTCTTCGGCTGCTAATGCTCTGTTGTTCAGATGTGTAAATTATGTTGGGAGTTGTTTTCTTTTTAATCCGGCAACGAAGCTCCAGTGATAAAATTAGTGGTAAGAGCGAGGTTATCTCCTTTTCAAACGAGGCACAGGCGTAAATTGTTCCCATGCCCTGAAGTAAGGTAAAGGTATAGGCGAGCAAGTCTGGACTAGAATATTATGCGAAATGGTAAATGCATGACAAGGGTTGCTCCAGAAAACATGGACATGGTCATGTAGTGGAGAGTGAGTATGAAGGACATAAACCAATTTGGACCGCATATAAGATTTTTGTGTTAACAAATTAAATTAAAATTTCCAATATGAATCAATTAATTATTGAAAATTTTAAAAAGAAAATTACATTAAATGTAATTACTAAAAGCCCCGACTAACTATTACTGTTACTGTTACTATGCTTACTCAAAGATACTTGTTACATTTTATTTGTTACTATGTACACCAGATTTTGCTCTCGTCTCGTATAGATCATTAGAGAATCGAACGTAGATTCTTCTTCTAAAGATTCTAGGGGTCCACTGTTAGTGAACTGATATATCATCACCCATGCATGTTTGCCACGTGGGCTTCGGTCACTTAGAAAATTGAAGTGAAGAGCGCACTTCTTGGGGTTGTGGGGGGAGAGGTTGTGGTTGTGGTTTTTGGATGTTGACGTCATCATCACATACTTGTCTTTTCCAAAACCAGAGGAAATGGGTCCCGTCCCAATTCCTTCCATGGGTTGAGTTTTGCTTTTAATATTATATATATATTCAAGCCCATAATCTTTTCCAAAAACAGCTTGGAAGCAGGCAATTTCACATTCATGGTAGCGAGGCAATTTCAGAGCCATTTTGTATAATATAAAATTTAAGAACATTTATCCATTTTATATATGATGAAATGAATTTGTGAGGTGAAAATATATTCTAGGCTAAAGATGAAACCAAGCATTCTTTTATTCTTTTTGAAAGGCCAAGATAGTACCTTCATTCCCAACCATCTCTTGAGGTAGACAATGATATGATCCTGCAACTTATTGGGCATGTTCAAATATTCCAATATGTTGGCTTCTAGTATATATGTGTTGATCCTTGTCATTCAATCTTAATTTATGTCTCTTTAATATGCAAGTTACATACACGGATCGATGAATCTCATGAGGCTAGCAAATTAATTAAACCGCGCTCAAGCGTAGCCCCGTCATGCATCCATGACAATCTCTTTAATTTGGGTTTGAGAGATTATTATTGTTTGGTGTCCGCTTCTCAAATATCATGCCATCTGATCTAAGCAAAGATTGTTCTCTTCATTAATATAATTAAGTTCGACCCATTCAAAGACTGAGATGGCTCCCTAATTTCAAGCTAGGGCACTATTCATAACACGTAGATATACATTTCCCCAAGTAATACAATGATCATAATATTTGGAGGGATTACTTTTTGGCAATAATTGAGAGAATTTTGTCAGAATATCCACTACTAATATTATTACTGCTTACTCTTTTTCAACTTGATAAATAACTCTTTCTCAAAATTTTACCCCATCAGTCTTGATTCTTAAAATGAATCAAATAAAATAATGAGTATGGAGCAATTGGTCCCCTTAATTAGTCCTTTCAAAAGATAAATTAAAATGTTACTCTTTCCATACACACACTATACTAAGTGACAAACTTGGTTTCTGCGCATCTAATCCCTAGAAACTCTACACTAAGACACATGATCCCATACTTAATCTAATCAAATCTGAAATTTGATCGCATCGCAAAAACAAAAATCAGACTTCCGGAGGGACAATACATATTTCTTCAACTTCAAGCCACCAATTACTTCCCCCGGACTTTCTTCTCCCTTCTTTCTACATCTAAAAACTAAAACTTCCACTTTGATTATTCCTTGTAATCTTATAAAATCATATCTTCTTTCAACATTAATTGCCACGGAACAAACAGTAGTTCAAAGCAAAGCTAGCCACAAACACATTCATATCCTGCCCCCCACCAAAGCCTAGTTTCATCTGATTCAACACTTGCTAATACTAATAACAACAGAAAGAGAGAGCGAAAGAGACAGAGGGAGCAGGATCCGAATCAAAGATTATAAACAAAATCACAGATTCGTTTTCCTAGTTTGAAGTATGAAAACATATATATGATGATGATGGAATATGGGCAATGATTGAATGAATCATACGCAGAGAGCGCCAACTTCAACGAGCTTAGGGACTAGGTGACCACTGAGGTGGAGGGCGACGAGGGACTCAAGGCCGCCAATACAGGTGCCGCCGATGAAGACGGCGGGGGCAAGAGGACTGCGAGAAGGCGAAGGAGGAGTGTCGTCGGAGTCGTGAGCCGTAGGTGGAGGAGGAGGGAGAGCGGAGATCTCGTGGTCATCCATTTCGATGACAGTGGGATGGACGCCGATGGTGGCCAGCAGCTTCTTCATGACATGGCACATGCAACAGGAGGATCGAGAGAAAATAATAACTGGGTGGTCGGAGATGAGACGTTGGATACGGGTCTCCGTGGATTCTGCGGCGTCGATTGATAGAGATGATGAGTTGGCGGCGTTGGGAGGGTTAAGGTCCAGTAGTCCCTGCATCGCCAGACACAAAATAGAGACCTTTACTAGAAGAACAGAAGTATTTATCCCTGGGACTGGGAGAGAGAGAGTAGGGGTTTATTTATGTCAACGAGGTCAAGCGGCAGATTTGAAGGAGGAGGTAGAGGTCTGAGTTTTTATTAATTAGTTATATATATATATACATATATCTAGAGAGAGAGAGAGGAGCGACAGTGTGGGTGACGTAAGAAACATAAACAGAAGTGGGTTGCATGCATCATAAAGTACCCCTTATTTATGTTCTTTTTTCTTTTTTCATGGGAATTGCTTGTTCTGGAAGCACACGCGCCGACTGATTTTCAATTTCATTTTAACTTTTAATTATTTTCACCCATTTCATTTCATTTATAAGGGAAGGGAACATTAACTAACTATTTTAGTTATATGCTGATTAAAAGTTTACTAAAAATGGCGGCTAGCATCCATGTATGAAAGAAAAATATCTGCTAGGGATGACATTTTCAATCATGGATCGAGATTGGAATTTTCTTTTTTGGGTAAAGAAAATTGATTGCATCACTTCATTATTATAATTATGAGATATAATTTTTAAAATTAATTGTCAGTATAAAACTTTATTTGTATTTTACGAATGATCGATGCCTGTAAAAGATGGTCCGAAGCTTACATGTCTCCACTATTATAAGAATGGGATCCATTTATGAGTTAGTTTGACATAAATTTAGAAAATGATGTGAGATTGTATGTCTCCACCATCACACAAGAGATATTTAACTTTATTGATATGAATATGCATGAAATAATGATCTATATAAAAATAAGCAATCAATTTTTTTAATCTTATCTTGACCAATTTCACTTTTAATCTTCATTACAATACGATATTTATTTCATCTTTACCCTTGATCATACATAATTCATCTTCTACAACTTTGACTCTACTTTTCCTTGCAATATCATACTTTGTTTATCATGTTGTTTCCTTTTAACCTCAAATATTTTATTCATTGTTGTCATACTTTTATCTTAAATTAAAAATTCTCCACTTTTCATATCATCATTTCCAAGTTAGGATGGGAGGACTTTTGAAAAATTAAAAAAGAAAAAAAATGAAAGAATGCCTACAATGATGGAATTTTATCATAATTGTGTGAACTAGCATAATAAAAATATTTTGTACAAACCCGAATTAATTAGATGTCAATGGTAATTCTCTCTTTAATGTGCCATTGGACCTGTATTCATGGGCCTGCTATGATGGGTAGGCTTGGCCCATATGTTGTAATGCACAAGAGGCCCTACTGCTAGCCAACCTTATATATAGTCGCCCCATTAAAAACTGTACAGGTTTCTAATCAGGGTTCGGAATAGCAGTAGTAAATCCTCTGCGTCTCTATTACGTCGCTTCACAGAAAACAGCAATGGACTCGATATTTGTTCATACTATATTTGACTATTGCATGTTGTAATCTTAGGGTTAATTAATTATGTTGATTAATCATGAAATTAATCTGCAATTTCGTGTTAAAATTTCCTTCATACAATTGTCAAGAAAAACAACATAGTATGAAATTTTGACAAAAAAAGAAACTACAAACGTTAAGAAAAACCTTGAATTTAATTCTTAGAGTTTACAAATTATATGAAATATTTTTTCTTCATTAGTTGGGAGAAGCCAACGTTCTTTTTCTTTTCATTGTCCTTGTCAAACTAAATTTTTAATAGTTCTTATTTGTAAAAATCTTACACTAATATTGTTTTAAAAAATATTCATAAACCTCTAAAGAGTTAGAGGTAGTATCTTATTAATGATCACTTTTCTTTCTTCATCCAAAAGCAAGACCTAAGCTTTAACAAGGAGCAATTTTATTCTTGGTATATAAAGATTAATATATTAATGATTAAAGGTATGAATGCATAATACTATTAAGAAGAATAAGGTGACTCCTTAATACAACATATCTGAGAGACCATATCCTAGTTCCAAGTTAGACAACAAAATTTGACAAGATCTTAAAATCTATAAAACTATGAATGCAAAATAGATGTGCTTAAGCTAAAAGAGAAATATTATCAACAAATTTCATCCAAAAATACAAAAGCCCAAGAAAAAAGAGTCTCAGAGAGGAGCATATTATAACAATATCTCTTCTTTCTTTAGTGCCTGAGCCTGTATTTAATGCCAAGCTTGGATTGGCATTAAGAGAAATCTTCAAAAAGGTCTTTAATCTTACTCTAAGGGGAGAGATTTTAGTGATAAGGGTTACATGGATAATTACTTTGATGATCTAATTTGTATCCTTTTTAGGAGGATCCTTGAGGATGTCTTATAAGAAGTTATCTCAACTAGACTCTTCATGAAAAGTAGAAGCAATATTTGGCAAATTTTTATAGGCACTAAAATTTGAAAATGTCTTTTTTTTTAGTGTGAGGAAGTTAGGTTAAAGGTTAGTAGTTGATTAGTGTTTTTTATGACTTCAAATGTCAATAATTAGTTTCTTTTAAAAATATATGAAGGAGGACCTAGTTAGGCCTATATAAATGGTTAGAAGATTTTCTGTACTTATCTATAAATATGGGTCCTAAAAATTAATAAAAGCGATGTTTCCAATTGTTACAATAGAAAGGATGGGGTTTTCCTCTTATTCCTTAAAAATGCTAAAACCTGCGAACTAGGAAATAATAACCTAAGATAAGATGAATAGGAGATGCATTTCATAAGAGGTTCCAAGGCTAAGTTATAAATAGGTTAGGGGAAAATCTATCATTTTTAGCGACAATTTTGACCATGAAAATTATGACATAAATAGCTAAAGAGAGAAATGGAGGTGAGTCGGAAAGTAGCACATTTGATCAATATGGAAAGAGAGTTCTTAAGGATTGTTAGGGGTGTAAAAGTTAAGATAAGATTATCAAGGTTAGTAAAAGGCTAGCCAAAGTTACAATTTTAAGTAACAATTTACGAAATTTATGTGGAAAGGGAGAATTGAAAAAGAAGTGGTCATGAGATTTTAAGAAGGAAATGTAAAACGAAATGTTTTAGAATATTTTGTGTAGGAATTCTATTAAGGGTCTTAAGGTTCTTCACCTTTGTTAGCATGATTGGAAGGTGAGAAGGTATTTGATTTTTATTCTCAATAAATTCACTTGAGCTAGTAGGAAGCCAATTTTAAAATTCAGTTGAGATGATAAAAGAACCTTTAGTATAAAGGGGAAAACAAAGTTATAAACCACTTTTGAAAAGAAATCTCTAAATATATAAACACTAGGATGTCAAGGACCATGCCAAAGTTTTATATAGTCCAAATCAAATTGTTGTGCAATAAGTGGTTTTGGAAAATAGTTCTAACCATGTGGAGTTTCCTCCAAGTCCAAGATGAGATAGAGTAAGGGTAGATGGTTTGGAAACTTTTCTCTTTTAGAATGAAAAGTGAACTCATTTAACTTGGAAGACTCTTGTTAATCCTTTTTTGAAAAAGAATAGTCCAAATCCTTTTTTTTTTTAAGAATTTGTTTCAATGTATAGTAGGTTTAACTCCCAAATCTCCTTCATATTTAGGAAAGTCAACAAATTTTGAACTTATTTTGGTTTTATTAGAGGTTGTAGTAGTTCTAGAAAAAAGAAAATTGCTTAATCTCATTTCAATATCATTAGTGACCTTTGCATGGATTAATAAATAAGAGGATCAATAAATGCTTAAGTTATTTATAGATAAAATAACGAGTTGAAGTCTCCTAGAAAATGATAGAAATTTGTTGTCCAAGTAGTGATTCTCTTCTTAAATTTCAATATCAATGAGAGTCATAGTATGTGAGCTTGGAAATGATAACGATTATTTCAAGTTAGTTAACAAAGAGATGACCTAGTTGCAAGCCAGTTTGTGTAGATACATAAGTAAAAAATTTGGCATTGTAATTTGGGAAAAAAATTTGGACTTTTTAGGGCTTACTTTTAGCCAAAATAGGCCTTCAAGTTTTTTTAATATATTTAAAAGATTTGGATAGAAAAGTTGTTAGCATTGAAAAAGCGTATGGTGCGTTAAAAAAAGTTAATCGAGTGTCTTTTATGGAGGTTCATATCCAGTGATACCTGAAAGTAGGTTTGAGGGTGATGTTCTTTTGGATTTGAAGGCTAAGGAATTCCATGAAAGTGTTAAAAAGGTAAGCTAATGGTCAATCATCTTACTTAAGGCCTCTTATAGTTTTGGAAAATCTAATGGGTTTAGCATTGATGAATATGAAAAAGGTAGGTTAGGTAATATACACAAATATAAACAAAAAATAAAGTTATCATGACAGCTAAAACCTCAAAATATTTTAGGATAAAGTACTAATGAGTGTAATTAAAGGCTTTAGAAAGGTTAATTTTAATGGTGCATCTTAGGTGGCCATATCAATATAATAGTCTCTAAGGAGTTCTTGGAAAAAAGAGTATTACCACCAATGCTTCCACCATTTATGAAAATTGATTAATTATGGTTGATAATATGCAAAAGTGTACTTTTAAATTTGTTGGCCAAAAACATAGACATAGGCTTGTAGATCATGTTAGAATAGAAGATAAAGTGAAAATCTAAAACAATAGAGGTTTTGGATTTTAGGGATGAGGGAAATAAAACTAAAATAATCTTTTTAAGTTGTTTTCCACAAACAAAGAAATTTGTAACTGTTAGAGTGAGTTTAGAACCTACAATTAGCAAAGACTTCTTGAAAAAGAGAGTACCAAAACCAATGGAACTGAGGGCTTTGAAGGAATCAAAACTAAAAAATATATAAATTTAATTCTTGGTCGATGAAAGGTTTTACGGAAGGTTAGAACAATGTGAAGAGAGATAACAGATTTTGAGATTACGAAAGGCTAAAGGTTAAAAGGAGAGATCTTGTCCTTACTAAGGGAACTGACAATGAAAACAATGATGGACTTGACAGTGTTAGCGCCAAAGATGATAACCATAGATTCATTTATAAAGGACATAACTTTGGTTATATTCCTATTGGAGAGAATAGAAATGTAAAAGAATATGGAATTGTTGTCTTCTTATTTGAGACACTTGATGATCCTAGAAGATTGTTTATCATAGATTCATAACAAGCAAGGGCTTTAAGGTATTCCTAAAATTTTGGTTTTTCAGCCTTTTTAGTAGGATTTAAGATGAGGTTTGATTGAATTATATGGAGTTCAGATTTGGTTAAGCTTATAAAGGTATTAATATTATTTATATGAGAGAACTTAGGAGTTTTAGATCTCTTATCACATAATCTTTTAAGTTTTACTTTGATAGACATAAGATGTTTGTAGAAGGGAATAAAATAAGTTTTTATAGTATTTTTAAAAAGAGGGTAGTTAATAATGAAATAAAGGTATCTTAAGGGAAAGACTCTTTTAGAGGGAGTTTTTAAACATGAGACATGAATTAGGCTATGGCTAAAAAGATTAAGCAGAGTAAAGAGACTTGAAGAGGAAGGGAATGAATGAAGCCAATAAAGATTAAAAATGGACTTATCAAGCTTTCTTTGAATGGAGCAAGAGCCAATTTGCTTATTACTCCAAGTGTATAAGGTGTATAAGGAATTGGTAAATTTAAAGTCTTTAAAATTACAAGCTATAAGGGTATTTTTAAAATCCAACATATTTGAACTGTAAGGGATAGAAGTCTATGATGAATCTATAGGGTTAATAACATAATTAAAATCACCAATAGCCAACTAAAGAGAGAGACTAATTCTAAGAGATCTGAAGGATACTAATATAAAGATTTTCCCTTTTTAGTGGAAGAGTTATTAGATGCATAAGCCATAGTGAGATGAAAAGAGGAGTTTATATAATTAGAAAAATATAAAGGCATATAAGTTATTTATTATGGAGAATGACAATAGGTTTAAAAGTATCACGATTCTATGATATATTAATTATACTATTATAGTCTTCGTTAAGATTGTTTAAGGAAGACCAGCTATAAAAATTGAAAGAAGTGATTTCAGTATAAGTTAGGATTTTACTCTAATTTCAAAAAACAAGGGATATTTTAAGAGAGGAAAAGATATTTTTGACATTTACTTAGAGGGATATTTACCCTTATATTCCAAGAAACATAAACATTTATGTGGAGAAAGAAGAGTTTAAACACTCCATTAATGTAGTTTTCTTTTTCATTTACCTTTATAGTCAAACTTACCAACTAGACTTATTTTCAAGGTTATTATGATAATCACTAAAACAATACTCAATATTAAAAGATAACCCACAATTAATAGGATTAAAGGATAACAAATTGTAAAATGCCCAATCTTTTGGGATTTTTTCAATTTAGTGCTCAAAATTTTAAAATTTTCAATTAAATGACTAACCTTTTATGACCGTAACAACTCAATTTAAAACGTTAACTCCATTACTATTTTACCAATTTTGATAACAAAATCGTTGTTGTCCATGGTAGGTAGGTGTCCATGTGGAAAAAAAAAGTTGCAAACTAAACATACCTATAACCTAATATGAACAACCCATAAGCCTACCTATTAACTCAAATACTCAAATACCTATTACTTAAATACTCATTTCCCATTTAATTTCAAAATACCCTATTTAACGTTTTATCTCCATGACATTAGAATTTGAGTTATATTTTTTAAATACCCTCTTCTGAGGGCTAAAGCTAAAGAATTTGAGTTATAATTAGAAGGTAAAAAGAAGCACCTTAATGAAGAACTAAAAAGCAAGGCAGAAGTAGTGAAGTAGTGCAAAGTCAAAGTCCTACATAGGGAAGAAAACTTAGGTAAATTAGAGCAAGCATTTGAGAGGAAGTTAGAGAGAGTGAAGGGGAAGAAGAAGGACATCGATTTTAGGTTGCAAAGTATAAAGGAGAGGGAGAAATCTTTGAAATCTAAGGAGAAAATGGATCTTCAGAGGAAACAGTTACTAATAATGAGAGCTTGCAAATTATAAAATATGAATGTGAGAAGATAAGGGATGAAATTGCTTATCAAGAGATGTAGATTGGTGAAAAGAATGAAAGTTTGAAAAAACCAATTAATAGAAGATAATCAATGTACGTTTATAAGCAGAACTAAAATGATAGTTGGAGAAGTTTAGGATTCAGCAGGAGCTCCTCTCAAAAGAAGGTAAAGATTTGAAACTAGAAAGGAAGAAATTTGAAAATGGGAAGTACTAGAAGAGAAAAGAGCTCAAATTAGTAAATAGAAAATGGGTATATCAGTAATTGGTATTCGGGTCATTGGGTATAGTTATAGGTCATTCAGATTAGGTTATGGGTATGCTTAGTTGGCCATTATTTTTTAAAATGGATGCCTAAATTTCATGGATAACAAATATTTCATTAGCCAAATCAACAAATTACTAATAGAATTAAGGTTTTAATAATGAGTTGTTAAGGTTACAAAAGTTTGGTCACTTAATTGAAAATTTTAAAAGCTTGAGCATTGAATTAAAAAAAATCCAAGATGTTAGGAGCTTTATAACTATTTAGTCCTATAATTTAACTATATGGTCGGAGTGATTAAGAAAGTTATCTAATTTTAGAGATCTAGGAGCTATGGTGAACACTAGTAGGTGAAGACGACTAAGGAAAGTTGATTTGAGGTGGAAGAGGATTTTTCTAGTTCTATTTTGGGTTGCAAGGCTCTGAAGTTATGTTGATATTGGGGGATGATAGAGCTATAATCAAATTCTGAGAAGGGGCATTGGAAGATTCTTTAATCTTTGAGGAAAGGAGGTTGCTTTTTGTAAGGTTCCTACTTTAAGAAACCTTACTACTTAGCTTCCAAATAAAATAAAATAATTTCTTAGGCCCAATTAGCATCTAAAAGTATGTAATATCAGTAGAAATCATAGATTTGTTATTATCCTTATTATAAGCAACAAGAAGGCATATGTAATGGATACTAGTATTTGAGTCAACCAACAAAAACTTTGTTATAGTTAATTCTTTGCATTTTAGCCATTATCTCATCTAAGTAAAAATATTTACCCATTTAGATAGCAATATGGTTTAGTTCCTCATATTCTAATATTCTAAAAACATATTGTGAAAATTTGTCCAAATTAGAGCAGAGGCAATTGTTTACTAGAACGAAACCAACTTTTAATTTTCTAAGAAGAGACCTCTCATTATTGTTTCATGAACCAATTCTAAAATATAGTTTAAACCTTCATTAGGTTTGAAGTTTAACTAAAGTACATTGTTGTCATTAATAAGAACCTCTTAGGGACTGAAAGAATTCCAAATACTATTAGTTTCATTCTAGCAAGATATCTATGAAGTAGTTTTTAAGCATGAAGGCTCCTTTATTAGTAAATTTTAAAAGTTGGGAGATTATAGATTCCACATTTCAACTTAAGAAGGTGTGAAATTTAGTAAGTAGGTGTTGTGGAGACCAACATCACTAATACAATATTCTAAGATTTATTATAAGGGTTAAGGTTTAGATTAGCTAAGGTAAGAGGATGAGGTGCTTTACGGGTCAAGAAAAAAATAGAGTCAAACAAATGAAAGGGAGCTAATTAGGCATAACTGGAAGGCAACTAAGAGGAGAAAGAAGGGGAGGCCAATGACTTCTACTAGCAAAGTTAGAATTTAGAGCTACTAAAAAAATAGGATACTAAATACAATAACTGGGAGTAGTACCCAAAGAAATAATGAAGTTATCAAGTAAAGATTTATGGGTAAGATTTGGATGAAAATTGAGGTTGAAACAGAAAGTGAAGTAAGGGCCAAAGAACATATCGTAAAAGGAGAGGTAGGCAATAAAGAAATAAGGTAGAGAAAAATAGAGAAAATAAAAAAGAGAAAAGGAAATTAGGCTTCCAAAAGCTCAAATCTCTAAAGTTGGGAAATAATGTATATTTTAGAGTAGAAGAAACGTCTACAAATAAGAAGGGAATGTGAGGAGAAGAAAGGAGAAGGAAAGAAATATTAAGGAAATAGAAAAATGACAATGCAAAGGTTGTAGAGAATTAAAGGCTTAAAGGGTAAGCTTAGATAAGACAAGCACACATGCACACTCTCATGCACGCCCACACATACACACACACACACGCCCACACACAAACACACACACACACACGCACACTTTTATTTACGTACAAATGAGAGGTAGGCACTCTTATAAAATTTCTTTCTTTTCTTTTATTTACGTATAAATTCCTAAGTGCTACCCTTTCTTCATTTTGGGAATCTCACTTTCATCTCGATGGGTTTATAGATTAGCTAGCGCTAATGATTCCATAGTAGTAATAAATTTACATCTTTAGCTCACACAACATGATGTTACAAGACTAAGAGAGAAAGGTTGCACACACTTATATATGGTTACATTCTTCTTTCTATAACCTGGATGGTTAAGGAAGGGACTTACATCCATACATGTCTTTAAAGCCCAACTAATAAAAAGGGGATGTTAAAAAAAACACAATTTGGATCTAAGTAAAATCTAAAGGCCAAACATCAATCATAATTCAAGAAGAAGGTTTATGAGACAAATTGGTGAAATGTGTGTAATAAGTGAATTGGATTGTATGTTTTTTTTAAGTTTAGACTTAGGATCATTATTTTTAAAAGTAAATAAAACCTTGTATGATCTTTAGTTTAGTTAACCATAAACTCACATGATATTGTTTCTTTAGATGATGTTTTGTGCTTAATACATATATGCATAGTATACAAGTTCATAACTAAAATCTTTAAAAATACATTAATGAACAAAATTGATATGTTGTATTTTATGAATACTTAATAAAAAGAGAAGGATAAAGATCTTTAGAAATATCTAAATTAGGTCCAAAGCCATAGGTTAATAGATTAGTTAATAATCTGAAGTCAAATTAGTTTAGCCAAATTTTAAAGAAAAGTATAATTTAAGTCCATGATCAAAACTTTAATTAATTTACTTCTATTCAAACTTAAACCTAACCCAATTTAATTAGTGCTTTTAGGCTTTATCTAGCTCAAATTATTGTAATAGTAAAAACCTTAGCCATAGGTTTGAATCACAATCTAACATTTTCTAAAATATCTAAATAAGTTGTTACTATTATTTATTGATAACATAAAACTTTCCTAAAATGAAAAAAGCAATTCCTAGAAAACTAAACATAATTAAAACTTGATTAATGCAAACTACTATTAATGACAAAAAGAAAAATAAAATACAGTGTAACAAAATTAAAACAGACAAGGTAAATTTGACAGTTAATTGTTATTAATCTTGCAAAATTTACCCACACACATTAATGGCTTCGTTATTATTACAGGCGTTGGATGGAAGGTAGAAGTTATGCTAATTTAAGCTCACCATAGCTCGTTTTGCCAATGAACATGTCTATGGAAGCCATTGGATAATAATAAAAGAAGTCGATTAAGACGTAGTGTTCTATTATCATTGTGGATGTACACCAAACGATTCATGGAACGTTTTAAAGTATCAAATATGTTCATTTGAACAATAACGTTCTATAACCCTAAATCATAGCCCTTAAATGTGAGTGATTTCAATTTTATATGTAAACTAAAAACTTACTAAACCACTTGCTAAGAAGATAGTAGCAAATTCAAGCTTGTCATCATATAATTCTTTAACGATCTCAAACCCTAAAAACTTGACAAATTCTTTGGGCTATAGATAGTTTTGTTACGTCCTTAATACTTTTATACATAAAATTCATCGTGATAAGTAGGATAGATCAATTCAGTTTTCTATTAAAATAGGCAATTGGATATTTCGTCCCTTTAACCTCTTGTTGTATATTATTATATTATCACAAACAAATCATAATAAATCTTCCACACAAAATATGATTTGTCAACCACGTTAACTCACTTTGTCCAATTGTAAGACTAAAAGTATAACTAACCATTTATGCCACCTATTTTTCCATTCATCACCTTTTATTGGTCATAATCACCCTTAAAGTCAATCTTTAAAAAATCATAAAAATCCTAAACATATTATCTTATTTAGGAATAAGATGTTTGTAATTTACTATTATGTTGTTGATAACACTACAATCAAAATAGATACCCTAACTATAGTCCTTCTAGTCTATAAGTAACATGAATACTACATATAGAGATTTTCCAAGAGTACACATTTTTCCGGTAACTCCTTCACTTTTCTTTGAAGCTCCTATATCTTCTTAGAATTTCTTTTACACCAATGTTTGTTGGGTATCGAAAATTCTAGTATTAGGTCAATTTGAAGCTCAATCCCTCTAATAAGTGGCAATCTGTTGCGACCCGATCTTGGAACCGGACCTTAACCGAAAAAACGGAACGGAAAACAAAAATTTGAAAAGCGTAAACTAAATCGAACGGAAACCCGAAAGTGGGCCAAAACAGAAACGAAACACAAATCGAATCGGAAGCGAAAAGCGTGCGGAAGCCAAAGAAATCGAAGGATCGCAAACAAACTTAAATCACAGTCCGACATCCGTAAACGCGCACTTGATAAAAATTAGCGTTGGAAAATTCTAAGACACACTCGGTCT
>JAOTBA010000008.1:33112286-33133619 GCA_025629845.1 Erythroxylum squamatum | reverse complement strand
CTAATCGAAAAGAATACAACAATTCAACCCCCCCTTCTTGTGTATTAATTGCTTTATTAATTTGTGATTCACTTCAAGATTAGTTAGATTGTGCATATTTTCCTCATTCATATAGTACTATTATATTAGGTTTTTGACGATGTACATATGGAAAATAGTGAAAGACAAAATGTAGACTTTTGGTTTTGTGAAACGAAATGAGGAAAAAGTTGGTTTTAAAAATATTGTAATTTTCTTATGATGCTTTCTGAATGAACTATAATACCATGCTATATGAAGTAAATGTAGTGATCGATCGTAGCTCACCTTTATCGTAGGATATGTACCGGAATGACCTCCGGACGTCCCAGTGCGTACCTTGAGGTAAGGGGGCGCTACAACATGTGCACAAACATATGCATAAAATGTGAACATGGATTCATTAACATACAACACAAGTGTTTATCTTTGAAACACGTGTGTAACACACACAATCATTCAACTCACTTTAACTTTTCAAACATAACCATGTAAGCTTAAGATTAAGAAATAATAAAAAACACAGGTAAGTACATGTCTGTTTACTAGCCTATATTCTTGCCATTCATCTTTATAACTTAGATGAAATAGCTCCAAATTGTTCCAAACTTGTTTGAATTCGTTGTACTAGCTCGTTTTCTTGCCATTCATCTTTATAACTTGGATGAAAGAACTCCAAATTGTTCCAAACTTGTTTGAATTCATTCCTTTTTCTCTAAATGAGTGAATTACTACCTCAAAATAAAATATGAATGAATTAAGTAATAGAAATAATTAAAACACTCAAATAAATAAATGAAATATACTAAATATATAAAAATAACGACAACATCACAATAAAAATTTCATTGAGATGCAAGGATTAGAGAGGTCAGAAAGTATGCAATCGTACCCCTAACTAACAGAGAGATTATTTCCGATAAAACCACAAGAAAAGGAGAAAAGAAAAAAGAAAAAGGAAAAATGTTCTTGAGAACTATTTGAAGAAAACAAAAACCAAAAATATAAACAAGTAATTGCATTATTAATAGTAAAGATAATAAAATAAGAATAAAAAATTAAAAATAATTGACTACAATGACTAAAGAGAAAAGTACTACATATAAAGTATTAGGCTAAATATAAGACTTAAGAATTTAAGAAAAAGGTTTAAAAGACCTATGAAAAGAGAAGGACCTCTTTATGTAAGATCCTTTACCCATATCCTATCATGTCAAAGTTTTCTATCAAGAACTAAGTCTTCAGTAAGCTCTAGTAGAGCCATATCATTCCTAATCACCTCCCCTAAGTTCTTCTTAAGTCTTTCTTTTTTCTTTTATAGTCCTAAAGTACAATCTTCTTGCATTTTTCACTTGGACGTCAGGATGTTTCCTCTTAATATTTTCGACCGCCTAAAAGTTATCTCCCTTAATTGACTATCAATGTTTGCCACCCTTAATTTGTTCTTTACCACTATATTCCTAACCTTATCTCATCTTATAAGGTTACACATCCAACGAAGTATCCTCATCTTCATCACCATTAAATTTTGACTATATGCCTATTTGATGGACCAACATTCTACCCCATAGAGCATGACCAACCTAACTGCTAAATAGTAGAATCTACCTTTTAACTTGGGTGATATCTTCTTATCATATAAAACTCCTAATGCACCCCTCCATTTAAGCCACCCTGTTTTGATCCATTGAATTATGTCTTTATTGATCTCATCATTGCTTTGAATGATGGATCCAAGGTACTTAAAATAATCTTTCTGTATTATAACTTATAAACCAATTTTTATCTCTACATCATATTTTAGCCACTTTAATATATTTTGTCAACCTCAAACATAATTTGAAGAGAAATAAGGACTGATGCATGTCCATTTCTTAGTCTGTAAATTTTTAATAATGTTCCTGTAAGGGAACACAAGTTTAGACATCATATTAGCTCATATTATGTTGCTCTTTGGATATTTTCTTTGTCACACATCTCCATTTTACCTATGCATTTGATCTTATTTTTATCTCTAGGTGATAGCCAAAAATTATAATTTCTTAATGTTTTGGCTTGCAATTTTCTGCAATTGTTATCAAATCTTTATCCTCAAGCAAAATCTTAATTTGTTAAAAGTGTTGAATAAATTAAGTAATTTAAGATTAAAAATACAACAAATATTATTATTTTTTATGAGTTGAGGGCCATTTGGCACATGAATTGGTTTAGTAGGTTTTGACACGTTGCTAATTTTATTCCTTAGAGAAATTACAGTTTTGAAAAGTTTGGATTATTCATTCAAAAATATGAATGGTTGATATTTAGATACACAAGTAATGGTTAGTTTAAAATTGGTTAGGTATCTAAGGTTAGGATATGCTTAGTTGCATGGTAAATGATCACATATTGTGGATAAAAAATAATTTTTAGTGAATGCTCATGATTTATTTACATTATGAAGAGATTAGCAGCCTATATTTATGATTTGTGACAAAACAAAATAAGAAAGTAAAAGCTTTCCATATACAAAACATAAGAGACTTAAAATATGTCTCCATAAAAAAGCAGAAATATTCTTATTTCAAACTGTTGGATTGGTTAAATATGAGGCCTAAAACTTATTGATCCATGTCTTATGGAATAAATCAATGAAACGATGGTAAGGAGAATTTTCAGAAGATCGATATAAGATTTGATGTCACACACATCAAAATAAATGTAAAACTTTTTCATGTGATATTTTAAAAGTCAATACCACTTAAATTCTATCAAATGATTGATGCAAAGACACTATAAAATATGAATGATAATTTCATACCATATTATGTAACTTAGAACCTCTCCTTATCATTTCCCTTACACCATTACTAAAATCGACTTATCATAATTACTATAGCCGCATAAAAGTTCATGCTCTAATAATATTCATAGAACATGTTGAGATAAATCTATCAATAGTGTAGAGAGGATTAGGCAAGAAGTGTTACATCTTTTAGAGCTTAAGCCTATTTGTAATAAGATTTCAACCTTTTAGTAATTTAATTTAAATATAAATATAAATATAATTAAATCTAATTAAATACCAGGTGAACTCAAACAAAATCAAATATCTCATATTGAACCTTAGCTATAAATATTTCATATTTAATTTTAAAAATTTTTTTAGAAATAAAAATGAATTAAGCCATGAAAGGCAGTCAAAAGGTGTGCAAGAGAAGTATCAACTTACAAGCCAAGTAACTCCATTAAGGGAGCTAACATAATACAAATATACTAATGACTCATGACATAATTATAACCTTTTATCGTATTTCTACAAGTATTAAGAAATTATAAACTCCATGCATTTCTAAAATAGCCACGGTGTTAAAATTTGTGCTTCGAAACTATTATATGGGTCCAATTCTCTATATAACTTTCCTGTCAAATTGCTTCTTGTTGTGACTAGTATTACAAAAATCGTGTGTTTCTCTCATCCCATATAATTGTGAAAAGATAGGAAATTGAAAGATAGAAGCACCATTTCACTGTGGCATTTGGATACCTGATGGTTAAACACCATTTAATTATCTCATTCCATTCCCTAGGAGCTTTATAGATATTGCACTTGTTTAGCATCATTCTCCATCTCTCTTTCGCAAAATCACAGTGAAAAAATAAATGGTTGATGGTTTCTTCTGCTTTTTGGTTTAATATGCACCAGTTTGTGAGGTTTAGGAACTTCGCCAACCTATCAACTTTTAGCAATTTGTGTTTCATAACCAACCATAATGTAGTGGATGCACAAGGCAGTAGATGTTTGAACCAAACAATCCTGGTTTATAGGATTTTAGCTAAGTTACCCTAGAAAAATCTTTTGCAAGTGCGATTGATAAAGTTTCCATTATTAGTGTGCTTCCATATTATGACGTCGTCTTCATCTTAGAGCTAATTTCAATGATCTCTGAGCTAATGGAGCTAAGAATTGGTGCCTATATGAAGATTTCCTTATTTGAGATACCTGCAGATATTGTCAACTCTTGATGAATCAGACGTTTAAGAGTTGTTACAAAACTTAGGTTAGCCAAAAGTCCTACTGATAGCCAATTATCATAGCAAAACTTTGTTGATTTCCCATTTCCAAATAGGTATATAAATTTTGAGTTGACCTTGTTTCTGATTTTCATAATGGATTTCATTGTAGAAGAAGCAGAGGATTTGAGGTGGATATTCCATATGCTTTTAACTTTAATGTATTCGTGAATCTATTTGCACCATAAGGCCTATTTATCCTTTAGTAGTCTCCAAATTTTCTTTATGAGCATGACCATGTTTATTGTCTTAAAGTGAAATTATGCTCAAACCTCTTTCATCCTTTGGAGCACATACGTTATTCCACTTCATTTTGGCTTTGTTTGAAGTTTCCTTACTGCCTGACCAGAGGAATTTATTGAAGATTCTGTTGATAATTTTAAAGTTTTTCAAACTTTATATTCAAGTCTAACTTGATTAAAATATCTTATCCTCTCTTCAACTATTCTTTGTGTGACTCATTAGGTTCTTAAATATTGATGACGTTTTACACCACTGATGGGTCAAATGGTCATCTGACATGAATAACTTCTATCGGTAGTTATTCACAGATGATATATATAAGGCAACGTTACACAAAAATAGATACTCTGTGTATTTGGTTTTGGTAGAGACATTTGGTACTTGACATACGCTCGACGTTTTTGACAGAAAAACAAAAGGCACGAGATCTCTGCGTTCTTTAACCAGTGGAATATAACGAATCATCAAGTATGTATGTTTTGTTTTTCCACGCATATACAATCGATCCTTGGAAGATGCATAATCTGTGTGGTTATGTTTTATTTTGTGATCTGTTAACTTTTTTTTTTCCTAACATAATCCTTGGAAAGCGCTTAAGCAGCTCTTAGAGGTTATACTGTAGGAGATGAGCCCTGACTCATTCATAATCTTCCGCTTTTACACAATCAAGAAAACAAGGTCAGAATTCATTCCGATTTCGCCAAATTCTTGAAGCCTGCATCAGTCCAACCAAAGCCTAATTAAAAATTGAAAATTAATTTCTTGATGACGGGCTAGCCCACAAATTTGAATTGAGGAGAGACCTATGTCGCCGAATATAGTATTGACGCAAGGATATGCCATAAATAATGTATTAACTAGTGAATATAAATAAACCTTTTACCTCTTCAATTCAATGATATGCCAAAAAATTCAGGATTAATTATAAAAAAAAGTCTAAATTTTTGTCATTTTTTAATTATAACCTGAATTTTAAAACGTAATAATAAATTATCAAAAGTTTAAATTTTTTCCTTATTTTAACTCAAACTTCAAAAAGTGGCAATAAAACGTTTAAACTTTCAGTTTTCTTCAATTCTACGCTGACGTTATTTGTTGTTTTTCCGATGCCCTCAGTCATTTGTTTTCTATTTTTTTATGCCTCAAATTACTCTCACATTATAGCGTACTGCACTAGTAAGCTCTTCGTTTTTACTTCATTCTTTTAACTTTCGTAGTGTGAGGGCGTCGAGACTACATAATTTGAAAGTCAAAGGGTGAAAGAGTCGAGAGAATAGACTGAAAACGAAAGGAAAAATTGAAATCAAAACGTAAGATCGTCGGGGCTGCATAATCTGATTGAAGTTATTTTTAAATAAAGACGTCGTTTCATTAATCTTCATTTGTTGTATTAATTTTGACTGACGTGTATTATTAACTAAGGTTTCTGAAATACGTGGCAAGCCACGTTAGCAAATTTAATGGAAATACTAACGTCGAGCTAGAATTGAAAAAATTAATAGTTTGAGCATTTTATTGCTACTTTTTAAAGTTCGGGTAATAATTGAAAAAAATTGAAAGTTTGAGCATTTTATTGCTTCCTTTTACATTTCGAGCTATAATTGAAAATTTGATGAAAATTTAGGTTTTTTTATAATTAACCCAAAAATTAAAATAATAGAATGTATAATTTGATTGTTATGTTAATTTGAACTTGTTCTAACTTTTTTCCGTCAAAAGATCGTTGCTTAATTTCTTCTTTGAAAATAAAATTATGTTTTTATTAGTCAAATAATTAAACATGAAATAAATAATTTAATTAGTAAAAGAGGAAAAAAATTTAACTTGAACCAAATGTATAATAATATTTAAAAAGAACTATAACGTTAAAAAATATTATGATTAAATTGACGGAATCTTAGATTTTTTCAAATTTGAATATTACTAATTTTTTATTATTTTTATGAGTCCAGCTAGTAATATCTAGATCTTAATTGTCATCTCTTTTTTTCTCTCTCCATCGTAATCCCCCTATTCTCATTTCCTACAAAATAAATCATCAAAATATAAACAATTTACACCATCCCTTTCAATTGCTATCAATTCCCATCAAAGCGCCTAAAATATTCTCACAAACATTTTTTTGATATGCATCACATAATCTTTATGCCTCAATAGCAATTCCTTCCAATATGGAAAATTGAAAAATATGCTTTTTTTATTCCAATTAATATCAACAACACTTTTGCTTTCACTTTCTATTACTTGGGTGTTTGCTAGTATAAACTTACCCAAATGTTGAGTTGGTCAGCCACATTATCACCAGACAAGTGTAAAAGAGCTTCACTATGTTCTAGTTTGCCATTAAAAAATTTGCTTCTTTGCCATCTATGCCCATTTTTCAAGTAATGACGATAACATATTTTAAGTTAAATGCCCAAATTTGGACCAAATGTTTTTTAGTTTAATCAATTTAGGGCCAAACATTATAACCTGCTTAATTAAGGTCTAAACATTATCGAGTTTGCTCAATGTTAGTGTAATAGTCGGTTTCTAAACCTACTGAGGGATTAAAGTGTTAGATTACTGAATTACATCATATTAGAATGAATTTGGTGCATCTAGGATATGATTTTATGATTTCATTCACATGCATAATATGAGCATACACACACACGAATGTTGATTTAGAAAATTACACTCAATTGACATGTTCTAGGGTATGAAAGTTTCTAAATAATTGTGACATGATTGTGCATTTCAAACATCTTGTATTTTGATTTACTAATAAGAATTGATGGATTACAATTAGTAATTTGGAGTTATTTGTCATAATTGGGAGATTGATGGATTAAAATGTACATTTAGACTAAGAAAAATTTCAAGTAGCAAGAAAAGCTGATATGTGGAAATTTAAGATGACTAAGCCTATAAATTGAGTGACATATAGCAATAGAATTAAGTGACAAATGGCCTAAGAATTAAGTGACATATGGAAACCTAAAGAGAGGACATGTAGCTGGCCTAGACACTTGACAAGTGTCCTTAAACTCATCCCCCACTTACACCACGTGACACACATATGGCAAAGCCTCTTCACTTGTTGTTTTCTACTGAAACTCTTTCCTTCTTCTTCCTCTCACTGCTGAAATTGTTGTTTTCTACTGAAACTCTTTCCTTCTTCTTCCTCTCACTGCTGAAATTTACTTCATCCTCACATCTCTATGTTTCTGCCTAAATTCTGTTCAATTGCCACACCAAAATCCTTGTAAAAATTCTTCATAAAGATATTTATAGATGAAGAACGTTATTGTATTTGTTGTTATCTTCTTATCTTTGCTGAAACCATCCTACTCCCACCTTGTTCTTGAGATGATCTTGCATACATATGAGGCAAAACAGGCTTGATACATTTAGGTGGCATTTAAGCTGAACAAGTAAGTGAAGTACTGATCTATTGTGGCATATGTAGTAGAATTTTATGATGATGAAGTACTGATCTATTGTGGCATATGTAGTAGAATTTTATGATGACTGATTAGGGATGGATTGAATGTATTGTTGATGTTAAAGTTGTGTTAGAAAATGATGGATGAATTGGTTACTTTTCTGTTTTATTTTTGGATGCATGAAAACAATAGTTTATAGGTTGTTATATGGATGATCTAATTTGGGATTTGAAGTATAATTGATGACGAATTCATGCTAAAGATAGGTGTTATTGAAGTGTTTTAAATATAGAAAAGTTAGGACTACATGTAAGATGGTATAAAGTGAATGGTAATGAAACAAATGAGTAGATTTTTGTGGGACTTAATGTAACCAATATGGAAGCTAGACTAGCATGAAATGAAGTAGCTTTATAGGACATGAATTCTGGAAAGAATTCAAGTAGTAGTGATGTCTCTAAGTATGTGAAATTCATGAAGAATTGAGGAAGAAAGACTGTGCATAATCGTGGCCCTCAGTGCACGATCGTGGCCTAATTACTTGCATTTTGTCATGATAGTGGCAAGGTCCCCCATGATCGTGGGCCTAGTTCTAGATTGATAATTTCTGTTTTGTGTACATGTTGAACTAGTTGAGTAAAAATCACTCTAAATTGGTGTATTTGGTCTTGATTAAGGCTTAGAATGAACCTAGATTGTTACTTGATTAATTGGTTAAGAGCATGATAAGTTGATGTCATAACTTAAAGAATGTATTGTTTTGGTATCAATGTAACCAAATCTGGAAATTATGATGTGATGAAGGAATAAAGGTATTCTTACTTAAGGATATGAGTAATGTGTATTAGGCATGAATGAATGAGTATTAAAGAACATAAGGTAACTGTGAATGAGAATTGGGTAATTTTATAAATATATATATTTCTAAAAAAGTTTGGTGAATGTACGATTGATGAAGTTGGAGTAAATCAAGCTTACTTAAGGTATAAACCTGATTGTAAACTAGATATATACAAGTTAAAATGTTTGAATGGTCAAGATATTTGTATAAGAATACATACCTGAAAAGTCATTTGAGCAAGCATTGAAACATGATACGTACACATGTGCATGATTGTATATTCATATGATTAAACAAATTAGTGATTTGTGAACTATGTGTGTAATGCATGACGATAGACGTATAAGGTGATCGTCAACATCTAAACATTGCTGGAACATCGAGGTAATAGTTTTTCTAAAGCGTACTGTGAGTTAACTTAGATGTGTAAACTCATTTATATGTGCTTCTATATGAATTGTATGTTAATATGGAACGTGTGTACAATTGATTGATAAATGCCAAACTTAGATCCAAGGAGTTTGATATATATGGCTTGAGTACACAGAAATGAAAGGAAATGAAAACATAACAAAAATGATGCATCTCATCACATTAAAATGTATGATCAGATAAAGGAGTTATGACTAGAGTGATCGATGTGGGAAAAGAGCTTTGAGCTCAGGAGTATGAAAAAGATCCTCAGGCTCAGATGACATGGACTTGGTATCCACATTAGATACAGGCCAGAAATGATCTCAGTGCTCATAACGGATATGGGACAATAAATTGGGTTAATAAGAACTTGGTCATAACAAAATAAAAATGAAAATGGAAACACATGTGCATTTGCATATACATCCCTACTTGTATCAAATGATTGGATTGAAATGCATTATTGAATTGTTTTGAAATAGTGAGTTACAATTGAAGTTAATGGATGATGTGTTGTGATATGCAATGATAGTTTACACGATATGCTTGTGGATGTATAATAAACTTTGATATACTTGTTTTGTGATCTGACTTAAGCGAATACATTGATGATGGTTCACTCACTAAGTTCGCAAATTCATCAAAATTGCAACGTTGTTTTTCAGGTTCAAGAGAATTCTAGCTACTAAGGTGATATAGTAGAAGTCTAGTACTTACATTTTGGAGACAAGAATGGTTCAAAGGTCTGATCAGTTAAATCTGAGAAGTCTAGTTAGAGACTTGTGTATTAGCATCCCATTTTATGTTATATTTTTGGTACTAAGATTGAACTCAAACAAATGTTGTGTAATGTATATGTGGATTGTGAATTGTAATGACATGTGACTTTTATGTTTGTGAATGAAATGGGAAGAATTGAACATTTAGAATGCTTATGATATGTTTGATGCCTTTAATGAGATAGTTTAATTATCCTAATGTATTATTTTCATAGAGTATGTTTCGAATATCCTCTGGTATTTTCGGGCATATGCTCTATTGGAGTGGTATGTTACATCAACTAAGTCTTTATTTTATCAATCTCTGATTAACTCTTGGATGCTACCAATATATTATCGACGTACAATAAAAGATATATGTAGGAACCATCTTGTAGCTTGTATAAATATGCAAAATAACCATACTTGCTTCTTTTTTTATAAAGGTAAATATACACAATATCCATACTTGCTTCTTGTGTACTTTTGCCCTATCATAAACTTATCAAATCGTTTGTTCCCATTGTCTTGGTGATTACTTTAACATATACAATAATTTTTCTAGTTTGCACACCATATTTCTTATCCAATAACCTTGAACCCTTCAGTGTGTGTCATATAGACTTTTTATTCCAAATCCCCATGTAAAAATGCAATTTTTAAATCCAACTAGACCAATTTCAGATCTAACTATGCTACCAAAGCCAAGAATATTTGAATGGAGGAATGTTTCACAGCTAGAGAAAGAACTTCATTATAATCAATTCCCTCCATTTAAGCATAGCCTTTGGCTACTAACTGTGTTTTGTAATGAACATCATTTTTTTGGGAAATCCATCTTTCTTTGTATATACCTATTAACATCCGATTACCCTTTTATTCTTCGAGAGACTAGCTAGCTTCCATTTATAATTCTTTCGAAGAGACTACATTTCCTCCTTTATGGCGTTCCATCACTTTTCTTGTTTTGATCTTTGGATTACTTCATCATAGGTAAAAGGAATGTCATCAATTGCAAATGGTGATTCAAAAGCTAAAATATTTTTATAGTGAGCAAGATTTAGAGTATTGCTTTATATTTTTTTGAATGCAATTGGTAAAAAATATTGTGAAGGAGGTTCTTAGGTTGGAACCTCATCTTCATCTATCTCTCCTTTCTTCCACGCGAGCCTGTACAAAGGGTTTAGTTAAAATATGCCAGATTTTGCCAAGTATACAAATGGAACAACACTGCTTTCCTTCTCTTTCGTTTGTTGAAAAAAGGAAGCTAAAATCTTTTAGCCAAAAGTGGTTAGTGGTGACCATTGCACAGGAGTTTCGACTTTTTTTCCTTACCGAAACAATAATACTTTTGTCAAGCTCCACCTATTTAAGAGCATCATTTACTAACTTTGTGATTTCAAATGTCACATTTAACATAATTAATTCATTAAACGTAACATCCATGTTAACAATTATCTTCCTTGTTTTTGGACACCATAAGTGATATCCTTCTACACCAGAAGAGAATCCCATGAAGATAGCTTTCTTTTCTCTTAGGTTTAGCTTTGATTCCCGAATATGGTATTATACAGTAGAACCAAACACATGCAAAGAGCTGTAATCTCTACCAAGTTCTCCACACCATTTTCAAGCGGTGTTTTACCACTAATAGCAATAGATGGTATGTGATTGATAAGATGATATACATATTTTACTACTTTGGCCCAAAATTCTTTACATAAACCAGCATTAGACAATATACACCAAACTTTCTCTAGCAAAGTTCTATTTATACATTATGCTACCCCATTTTGTTATAGCATTTTTTTTTACTGTAAAATGCCTCATGATGCCTTCATATTCACATATTTTCAAAAATGGATCATTAAAGTATTCTCCACCATTATCTGATGAAAGATGTTTAATCCTTCTACCAGTTTGAGTTTCATCATCTTCTTCCATTTGAAAAAAACTCCATACACTCATTGTTTTCTTCAATTTGTACACCTGCACTCCTAGAGAAAAGTCATCAACAAAGGAAACAAAACAATATCTTCTTCTTAATGATCTTATTTTAGAATGACCCCACATATCAAAGTGAATATAGTCCAAAATATCCTTAGTATCTTGGATTACAGTGCCAAACTTCACTCTTGTTTGTTTTCCTTTTACACAATGCTCATGGAAGTCCAATTTTTAGGTTTAAACTCCATTTAATAATCCTTTCTTAGATAATAATCTCATAGATTTTTCTCTAGCATGTCCCAAATGCATGTGCTATAATCTAGTTGCTTCTAACTTTTGTTCATCGTTAAAAATTACTGCTGCTATCCCAGTAATTGTACTACCCTAAAAGTAATACAATTTTTTGTTCCTTTTGATTCCCTTCATTACTATAAGAGCACCTGAACTGATCTTCATTACTCCACCTTCTGCTACTACCTTTATGTCTTTTAATTATAAAGTTCCCAAGAAATGAGATTCTTCTTCAAAATAGGCGCATAACGAACATCCTTTAAGATTATGATTGATATGTCCATATTTTTCAAATGGATAGAACCAATCCTGTATATGTTAAGAGGAAGCTCATTTGGTGTATATATATCCCCTCCTTCTATTTCTATGAAATCAACAAACCAATCCTAATTAGGACTCATATGATGGCTATAGGTTGCATCTAACAACCATATGTTTAGGGTAGTTGGGTGACGTAACAGTAAGGGAAAAATTAGAGTCTTCATCATATTCAGCTACATTTGAATCTGAGATAGCCTTTCCCTTATTAGATTTAGCTTTATTCTTCAACTCTGGGCTATCCTTCTTCTAGTGGCCTTTTTCCAAACAAAAGGCACAATCATATTTGGCCAGTCTTGATCTCAATTTTGAGTTCCCTCTTTTTCCCTTCTTTTGTTTTACAGACGACATTTGACCATTAAAGCTTCTGCATCTCCACTTATACTATCTTTCATCTCTTTTCTTTCAAATTCATAACTATATAAGGCAGAAGTTACTTCACTTATTGACACATTAGCCTTCCCATAGAGTAGAATAGTTTTAAGAAACTCATACTCATTTAGGAGTGATCCTAGTATCATCAAAGCTAGATTGTTATCAGAGAATGTCACATCTAAATTCAATAAATTAGTAACCAACTGATTAAAACTAGTGATGTGATCATTCATGATGGTACCCAAAACATAGTTGAGGAAAAATAGTCTCTTCATCAAGTAGAGATTATTTAGGCAACTCTTTTTCATAAAATTCTCTTCCAATGCCTTCCAAAATTGACTTGCAGAAGAATCTTTCAAGAATGTTTACTTTTGTTTTATTGAGAGACATAAACAGATTGTACCACATGCTAGTCGATTGATGGTTATCAAATCTTTCTCCTTTATATCATTTGGTTTTTTTTCTTTAATGGCAACATCTAGACCTTGCTGAAACAAGGCATATACAAACCTCACCTTGTCATATACTAAAATGACTTGTTCTGTCGATTAACTCCACCACCATCTTGACATTTGTAATAGTATTCCTTCCCAATATTGCAAAAAATCTAGGAGTAGTATTTCCTAAGTTTGATGAGGAACTTATGGAATCCATTGTCATCTTTAATTGTAATTCTAAATAGAAGTTCACAAGAAAATCTTTTCTGATGTGGAAGATCAGGATTTGCTATAACCACAAAGCATACTAAGATAACTTTGGCTCTGATACCAATTGTAACAAAAGCAAGAGTTTTTTTATAGTGTGTGAACGATGATCCTAAAAATCACACCAAGTTAATTATTAGGATAGATTAAAGGGTCTTAACCAAACTCTTAAAGTCCAACCTCTTTAGAGAGAATTTAGCATATATATGTAATTTAATAGAACTAATAAATAGGTAAATAGACAAAAATAAAAAACACCAGAATTTTAAAAAGGTTCAACCAGTTTTTGCCTTCGTCCTTAAACACTACTAACATATTTCACTATCTTTGCCAAATCCTATAAGTGAATTATTACATAATTGCTTTAGAATGAGAGAGGGATATTTTGGGATGCTTACAATTGTGGCGTAGCACAACCTTTTATAATCATAAAACCTTCCTTTGAGTTTCTAATTATTCTAGGTGGGATACCACCTCTTATAGTCATAAAGCCACCTATTGATTTTTTTTTTAATTTTTCCCATATGGGATAAGTCGTATTTCAATAATTAAGACATTAAGAACAAAAAGAATTTAAAGGAACTAATTCATCATCTCATGTATAAGTTATTGAATAAACTTTTGTTTGCCTTAGAATTCTCTCAAGTTCCTTTCCTTCCAGATAAGATAGAACTGAAAGAGATTCTAAATTTGGAATGCTCCTATTTGTATTTTTAATTAAAGCCAACACATTAATTAACAATATCAGCCTTATCATTCGTCAAGCAAGAGAGATTGTTCATCCTTTTAAAAAAGTAAAAATATTAAAAGAGCAAAAGATTCCAACTTCCTTTATAATTGTACTCATTAAAAATTTGTTCATTTAAATTTAAAAAACTTGTAGTATTAAAAATATTGAAAAGGATTTTTGTTAAGTTTTTGATCAAATTATTTTAGCACCAATTATTATGTGATTTTCTATTAAACATGTGATAAAGTTTATATGATTACTCTAACCTAACTTTAATAACCAATTAGGTTAAAAATTCAATATAATTTGAGTAAAATATTATTTTTAATTTTTCAAAATTGAAACTCTAATTTATTAATATCCCTATGTGAAGTACATTATCCAAAAGAAAAAAAAAGACCTAAAGAAGATTATATAAGTTGATTTTTAGTATTTTGATCACCATAAAGAATTTTTTAATGTAATTTAATACAATAAAAGTATTTTAAAGAAATGATTAATTTACATTACATTACCCATCGTTTACACCTTTTCAAATTAATTTCTATAATTTATAATTTTACACGAGCAACTTTATAGTATCAATTATGAAGAGAATATCATTTTGAACCTTAATGTTTACACCAATTAAGTCAGAAGATAACATTTTACAATATTAAAAAATAAACTTAATGTTATAATAACCTCATACATCCAACTTCAAATTGACGTAATTCTAAATTTTATTCTAGATTTTATCAAATTGAGTTGACATGGATACCTAACGGTATAAAAGGACTCGATATTACTATAATAGAGACCAACTAGTATTGATTGACTCCCAATTAAGGGTAGAAAGCCAAATAGGGAATTAAATGTTTTTTTTCCATAATTCCCCATTTTAGTGTCAAGTGAAATCACTTTGTTATATATATATGTATATATACGTATAATTATCCTATATAAGTAGGTATAGCTTGAGAATAAACTCTTGATGTATTGTCGCTTGTACCTAAAAGTAAAATCATATTTGTAAAAATTTATGTAATAGCGGAAGTAAAGGTCGATCCCACAAAGAGTACCTAACCTAGAATTATGCTTTATAAATAAGAACAAGGGGTTTTGATTGTTATGAAATGGCACAAAATTATAATTAAGAAGCAATACAAAATAAAATGTAAAGAAACAATAAAATAAACCTTACTCATATACCAATCATTGATGCAATCATAAATCAATTTATTTGTTTGAATATTAATTGTTGGAGTTTCTAACTCTCTTTAATCGTAGCTAATCAAAGAGAACTAAAATTTAATTAACCATAACTACTGAAGAACCCTATGACATGAACTTAAGATTTAAGAATTAGAAAGATTGATGAAATAGAACAATACAAAACACGCACAATGGTTTTTAATTTAATTAAGTTTTCATCCTAAGGTTTAATAATTCTAAAATAAAATTTCGTTAAATATTCACTTTATAAATTAGAGAGATTAAATAATTACATATTGACTATTCAATCTAACAATAGACTGAAACCATTAATAGATTAGTAGGCTTTGTAGCAATCAATCGACATAATCATGGAAGAAAATCATAGAAGACCACTCAATACATAATGTATAAATTGAAAAATAAATTATATCAAATTTCATAGTTTGTTTTAATACATTATTAGGCTTTAGTTTATTCGATCAAGTGTAGAAAATTAGCTACGCATGTCTATGAATAAGATGAAAGAGAAGATAAAAGAGAGAAAAAAAAGATGATTTTCTACTCCAAAACCTAGAAAAGCTTAAACTCAACTCTCTCCCAAAATGGATTTTTGTCTCATTAAATATAATTTTTCAACGAAGAACACAATACGGGATACATTCGTAACCTAAGTCATGAAATTTGTTTCTCATCGTATAGGAAAATGTGCTCAAACTTGCCTGTGATCTAGGTCATATTCTTTATTATTATTTTTGAATATGGACATAGACACTAACATGTTTATGTATTTAATTTTATTCTTTACTATTTTTTCATTAAAATTTTGGGAAAGACATGGCCATTAACACATTAGTGTCCTAGACTATGTATCCTTTATTTCCTTAATGCCATTTACCTGACTGCTCATCCATATGGGCATATGGAAGTGTATTTAAAATTAAGATTCAGAGAAGAAAATAGGCTAGCACATAAGTCCGTACTAGGCCCTGTATAGCCAAGATTGAACTTTCTACTTGGTTTTCCTTTTAAGAATCTTTATTCTTCACCAAACTCACTGTTAAAGTAACATTTTCTCAATTATATTAGTAGCACTATTAAAATAGTGTATAATGGCCAATTTTGCTTTTAACATCTTCTATTTTTCCTAAATAAAAATATAAGAGTAATGAGAATATAGGAATAAAATAACTATAAAGGACTAAATATTAAAAAAGAAAACATGTTATTTTGTATTCTCATCACACTCTTTAGTTTTAGTTTTAATGTTTTAAGAATGGATATTCTATTTAAGGTACCAAAACTCAAGGCTTTTCCAAGTGAGAATACAAACATGGAAGGTGAGTGTTTTCAAGTTTAACCTCAATATAATAAGGCTTTTCTCCACCTTCTCTCTACTCTCCACCTTCTTTCTACTCCGGATCATAAAACCTCCTTCATTATGTGATTCCTTCTACCTGTTCCTGCACCTTCTTTTCTCTTCCTTTGGTCTCCTCCTTTTTATCATTGTGCTTGCTCTTCGAAGCTCACTTACCCACCCGGTATGAACTGGGTTCTTTGCTTTTTTTGGAAACTAGCCTAATTCCCACATCTAGGGTCCTTACAGTTTTCCGTTAATGGTTAAATGTCACTCAAATCTTCTAGCAATTCCCTGAACCATCCTATGAAGACTAAGGAGTTCCCTCCTCTTCCAACATCTTTACAGACTCACACATCTCCCCAAAAGGTAGGAAAGCGAACCTGGAGTTAAGTAGTGGGAGACACTGAATCCTTTTGTAAGTTGCATTTTGTAGCTGACATCAAAGAAGGACCCATATCCCCTCCTATAGCATTGTTACAACAAGGTGTAACTAAGTGGAAAGCGTCCTTTGTTGGCTACTTTTTGAAGAAGAGAATGGCTTACCTGAGTGCCCAACATTGGGCTAAAGTTAATTGGAAGAAATGGGGACTCCAAACCACCTTAATAACTGAAGATGATCTCTTCATCTTTTGATTTTCATATGAAGAAATGGAAAGCAAAGTGATGGAAATAAGACCTTGGGAAATGAGTTCAAGCTTGATATATCTGAGATTAGAACAATTTCTATTTGGGTGAATATGCATAAAGTAACTCTTGAATACTGGTCTTCAGAAGGGCTAAGTTACTTAGCCAGTTATATTAGCACTCCTCTAGCTATGGATGAGAATACTGCTAATATTAAGATTGCAAGTAGACCTCAAGAAAATTATTCCTGAAATTATTCCAATTATAAGGTATAACACTAGTGAAGATCTAATTGAAGATAAATTTCAATTATCTTACCTATGGAAACCTTATATGAAAGACAAATGGATCCCCAAAAGGAATAACTAAGATGAAGAGAGTTGATGAGACGTAAATCCAGACATTCCAGAATTTTCCAAGAAAACTGATGAATTAAGTGAAAATGTTGAAACTTAAGATCTCAAGAAACTTCCAAACAAGCTGATGAGGTAGGTACAAATGCAGATACTTAAATTCAACAAGAAGTGTCACTGGATATAAACTTAGTAAAACCTTCAGATAAACAAGAGAAGTTAAGAGGAAAACAGGGTGAGGAGAATATTCAACAATCCACAGAGATGGTAGATCAAGTAGATGGTGAAGAAAACAATAATGAAACCACGACATCTATTGATAATGAGGAAGTAAATGAAACCATTGTTAAGACGAGTGAAAATAAGAAGGTGCTGGAGGAATGGCATGAAATAAGATCTAGTAATCGAAGATCCAAGAGGAGAACCAAAACAAGACACTCCTAATGATTTGTACAATATGGAATGTGAGGAGACTTGACTGTCCGAGTAAATAGTTAGCTTTAAAGGATTATCTAGGAACTAGACAACTAGTTTTTGTTATTTTGGTGGAAACCAAAAGAAAAGAAGATGTATTTCAGAAATGGTTGCATTTTCTTCTAGCAGGATGACTTACCTTAAGCAATCATTCTAAACATCCTAATGGAAGGGTTATTGTTGCTTTTGATCTAGCTCATTTGCTTTTATCAAACTAGTTTTGTACTGATCAATTAATTCATTGTGAACTAATTATTAAAGTAAGCAATGTTCTATTAGCAATTATAGTTATATATGTAGGTAATTAGGAATTTCAAAGGGCTAACTTATGGAGGGACTTGCAAACAATTGACTCAAACACCACAAACCCTTGGATTCTTGCTTGTTACTTCAACTACTTGCTATCTCTAAATGAAACTATAAGAGGAAGAGGAATAACATATGCAGACACCAAAGAGCTTACTACTTTAAATTTTCAGCTGGGACTTATGGATATCAAATTTTTGGGACTTATTTTCACCTGGAGTAACCATCAAAAGGAGAGTGGACTAGTGCAGAGGAAACTACACAGGTGTTTAGTTAATAATAGTTGGCTTACTAAAATGATAGATAGTTATGTTGTGTTTGAAGAACCATTATTTTTAGATCATACACCAGTCAAGGTGGTTATTAACAGTAACTCAAAGAAAAGAAGATCACCATTCAAGTTTTTCAATTTTTTATTATCGCACTCCTAATTGGATTCTATTATTGTAGATGCTACTAACAAGCACTTTCAAGGTTCTAATGAAGCTAGATAAATTACAGGCTATGGGGGAGTTTTTATTTACTTAGAAATAGCTATAATTAATCCTAAAAAATTCCTCACTTATTGAGAAAGAGAAAACAACTCTCAATAAGTACCTATACTGGAAGAGTACGAATCCCAGTTGAAGCATAAGTCGATGGTATAATGGGTGCAACAAGGAGATAAAAATACAAAATATTTCTTTAGTATGATTAAAGGTATGAGGAATAGGAACAAAATAGTATCTCTAGAAGCTAGAAATGACAAAATGATGTATGATCACAAGGAGTTGGAAGAGATAACTAAAAGTCATTTCATGGATATTAATGGTGCGAGTGCTCATATTACTTGCTTAGTTGAGAATCTGCTCAATAGAATGTCAGGTTCCATAAAATATAATCAACATTCAGAATTACTCAAGGAACTCACAAATGAAGAGATAAGAGAAGTATTATTTCCTTTTCATCCTGACAAGTCTTTAAGCCCAAATGGCTTCAATGTAAGGTTTTTCAAGAAAAATGGAATGTCTTGCAAGCACTAGTTGTTAAAGTAGTGTAGGAATTTTTCAGAAGTGGTAGGTTGCTCATAAAGATGAATAGGACTTACTTGGTCTTGGTGCCTAAATCCCCTAATCCTAAGTGCTTGAATGATTTCAAAATTAAAACATATTTTAATGTGGTGTACAAAATCATTTAAAAAATCCTTGTTAATAGGTTGAAAGTTACCTTACTTGGATTAATCAATTCAAGTCAAGGTACTTATGTCCCAGGTAGGAACATGGGTGACAATATATTGTTAGCATAAGAATTGTTCAAAGATTACAAGTCCAAGGAACATATCAAGAGTTTTGCCCTCAAAATTGTTTTCATTAAACCATATGACATTGTGGAATGAAGCTTTATGATCAATTCACTTCATGCTTTTGGATATCCTTTTGCGTTCATCAAGTGGATAAAATTTTGTATAACTTCAATGTATTTTTTAGTGTTGATGAATGGAGAACCAAATCAACTTTGCAAAGCTACTAGAGGAATTAGGCAAGAAGATCCAATCTCCCCTACCTATTTGCCATTACTATAGAAGTGCTCCAAAGAATCACACAACTTTGTATAGTTGAAAAATATGAATTTCAAATTTCATTATTAATGTAGTGGTATTTATATCACATAACTTTCTTTTGCAGATGATTTACTCCTACCATGAGATTGGAATACTCTTAATAGCCTTGCAGAGATTTCAAGAAGTATCAGGGCTCAAATTCAATCCAAGCAAGAGTGCTTCTTATCTTTCTAGACAAAGTAGTGAAGATGCACTGAGAGTGATAGTAGATGTAAGACTTATCATTCTTCAATTGCCTCTCACAAACTTAAGGGTACTAATCTCTACTAAGAAATTTAAGAAAAATGAATGCATATCTCTCACAAATAAAGTGCATAAAAGAATCTCTAAATGGAGCAACATATTCTTGTCATATGGAGGTATATTGCAGCTGGCCATTTCCATTCTTAATAATTTGCACATTTATTAGTTATCATATTTAGCTATCCCAAAAGGTGTTCTGAAGAAAATTGGCAGAAGCATCTGAGACTTTATTTGACATGGACAGAATTATAATGGGGAAGGATATCAAAAGTCAAATAAAGTGTGACATGTCTTCCTAAGCAATATGGAGGTTTGGGGATCAATTCAGCTAGCAGAATGAACAAGATTTTGTTGGCAAAAAGACTATGGAGAATTTACTGGGATAAAGAAAGCCTGTGGGTGAGATGGTTCACATGTATTATGTTAAACAGAAAAACATTTGGTCTATTTCTTAAAAAAACTTCTCAATCCTACACCTTTTAGCAGATTTTGCACGTAAGATCCTTCATACATTCTCATATCAAGAGATGGTAAGTACACAAAATTTTGGTTTGATAATTGGCATTCTCTAGGGCCTTTATGTAACACTCAACTCTTTCAGCTTTGAGAGGATCAATCCCTGAAGAAACTAAGGTGCATATGCTAATTTGAAACAACAATTGGTATTGGCCTTTCTATATGAGTATAGGAACCATATTAGTTGCTCAACATTGGCTATTGTACTTTTGAAATCAGATGTGGAAAGATACAATTAGATGGGAGTCACATCATTCTCATGAATTCACAGTACAATCTTGTAAACAATTGCTGTTAGGTCCTCTTGTTATGTTTCCTCTTCATAAACTAATATAGGGATTAGTGATCGCGGCTTTGTCGTTCGATTAGTTAAATCGACCTCGAAAACCGGTCAAAAATATATATACCAAGGATTGCAGCACAGTTGAACCTCGGGTCGTCTCTCTCGACGGAACCGTTATGCAAATGATCTAAAAGTCTAGCCTAGAGTTTGAAACATGCAATTTAAGCAATTAAAAGGGGTTTTGACTGATTGAATTAAAA
>JAOTBA010000008.1:33035894-33059518 GCA_025629845.1 Erythroxylum squamatum | reverse complement strand
CCATAGATTGCCAGATTTTGCAAACACAAGAAAATCGTAATTTATCAGTACACACCACAATCTCATCTTCAATAATGTTCAATAACTCTGGTGGAAGATTTGGCCAACATCTATTTGCGTTCTTCATAACTTTCCCTAAGACCAAACAAAAAACAAAAACTATAATTTCTCCAATTTAGAAACCAACGAAATCATACTAATGCAATAGAATAAACATACCTTTGCTTGTAGTCTAGCTTAGTAAAACTTATAATTGAGAACAAAGAACCTTAACTGCATATCCTTAGTTATTGTATAATTGTTTGAAAACAACAATATTAGCTTAAGTATTCTAGTTCCTTTTATATTAAACATTGAGTTAGAAGTCTTCTTCTATATTAAGCCTAATTGTGAAAAGATAGTTTAATTTAAATTAGGAAATCAAAATTGATTCATAGTTAATTGGTGAAAACATAATCCAACTTAAACTAGAAAATCTGAATTGATTAATATTTAATTTGAAAAAGATAATATAACTCAAATTAAGAAATTAAACCTCATTAGTATTCAATTAGTTGTTTTCTCATAATAGTCCTTTTTCTTCTCATTATTGACATCAATTGTATATATAAGTCAACAAGCAAATCAGAGACCTTTTTCTTTTTTCTCAAGGCAATATGAATGGTGTATAATGCAAATGGGTGGAACGGAAAGTACTTGGTTGTAATTATCAAAATCTGAATATTGATAATGCAGTGTCTTTAGTTGTCGTGATCATCATCCTGTGTTCTGTATTTAAAATAAAATCAAGTGAGTGCCCACCGCCCAACCTTTCCCGTATTTAAAATCAAGACCTCACCACAGATGGAGAAGACAAGTTGGCGAAGAATTTCTGATTCCAGATTACAAGCTTCATGCTAAGGTAATCGACCCTTTGCCCGCACTGCTGTCCGATGATAATGAAGCATGGAATGTTCAGATATTCCGTCCTATAGATGGTGGAGCTGTTTCTGGCTTTCGATAAAAACCTAAGGAAGCAGCTTTAAAAGGGTAAAACTATAAAAGCTGATCAGGCTCGAGATCGGGTGATTATAAACTATTTGACTGGGCTCGGGTTTAGGCGGCTCGACCCATTGTTATCTCTAATTAAAACAATATTATTCATAAACAATTGTGGAAAAGAGAATAAGGCAAAACAAAATTCGACCATTAATTGGGCTCGGGTTTAGGCGGCTCGACCCACTATTTAACTGGGTTCAGGTTTAGGCGGCTCGACCTATTGTCATCTCTAATTAAAACAATGTTATTCATAAACAATTGTGGAAATGAGAATAAGGTAAAACAAAATTTGACCATTTATTGGGCTCGGGTTTAGGCGGCTCGACCCATTGTCATCTCTAATTAAAACAATGATATTCATAGACCATTGTGGAAAAGAGAATAAGGCAAAACAAAATTCGACCATTAATGAAAAGCATCAATATATATTCTATGTTCCACTCCCTAAGATTACTTAATTCTGATGCTATTCTTACTACAAAAAGAATCCTAGAAAAAGAAACGGTCCAAATTCAATCGTGCCCAAAAAGATATTCATATCATAAATTGGTAAGTTCCTGTATGCCTTACTATTCTTTGCTTGCCTTGCCTTCTTCTCCCCAATGAATCAAATGCCTTTTACTATAGCAATCTGTTCACACCTAATGGAAACTAAACATTTAATTTAAAATTTAACATTATATGATATTTTTACATTTTTTAGCTGAATACTTCAATAGTAATTTAAGTTAAAATAAACTAATATAAATTAATTAGTAGATAAAGTTTAGATTTTAACATTATAAGGTATTCTTTGAGTAATTTTAAATAATTTTTTTTTAAATGACGATGGCTTGAAGGTAACATTCTAGACTCGACCCGACTTGACCTGATTTATTTTCATGCTTTGAATTTAAATTAAACTTTAATTAAGTTTTGATAAAAACAAAGTTACACCGAACTCATTTTGCTAAACTTAATCAGTATTTATAAGATAAAAATTTAGGGTTTAAGAAAGTTTATTAATGACTAAGACTGATTAGTTATTCTGAACACTTATTATATAACAGAGAAAGGAAAACAGGGGGAAAAAAGTCACAAATGCATAGAATTAAGAATCTTTGAGTAACATAAAATAAAGAGAAAAGCATTGCCACCCATTTCAGAGAGGAAAAGGAAAGCTGAGGAAAGAAAACATATCAAGGAAAAGAAAAGGAAGCAGCAACTACACCAAAGGGAAAACATTGTTAGGTTCTGATCAGGAGATCAAGGTTCAGCAACACTCTGATTAGGTTCTTGAACCTCTTCACTCTCTTAGCATCCATACCCATAATTGGAGCAGGTTTATGGATGGCAAGGAACAGAACAAGCTGCGAAAGTTTCCTCCATACCCCACTTCTTGATTTAGGATTTGTGGTGCTAATAATTCCACTGGTTGGCTTCATTGGAGCATGCTCGTGTTGCATGGGCACTTTGGCTCTACTTAGTGGTCATGCTGCTCCTTATAGGGACCTTGCTGGGGTTAACTCTGTTTGGTTTTGTAGTAACAAGCCAAGGTGGTGGCAAGGGAGTTTACAAGGAGTACAAGTTTGAGGACTATTCTACATGGTTAAGGAACAGAGTTCAGGACCCTTTATCAAAACTTAATTAAAGTTGGCTGTGTTAGGTTAGAAGTGGGATTTTTTTGGGGGTCAAATTGGAATTTTATCTAACATATTTTTTCTTTGAAAAATAATCTAACATCAATCTTGATAGTAGTATAGACGTGCGTTTTTAATAATTTTAGTGCATTATGCAACTTGGTTGTTAATACAATATGTAGTTGCATCTGACTTTTCTTTTAACATAGGAAAACATATTTAAAGCGTATGTCTAAAGGCGGTTCTTTCTGACATATAATATATCTCATTCCCATTAACATAAATTTTGCCAGTAGTACAGACATGCGTTTTTAATAATGTTAGAGCATTTTGCAGGTTAGTTGTTAATACAATGTGTAATTGTATCTGACTTTTTCTCTTGTGATTGCTTTTCACGATCTTAGTTGTCAAGAATTTTCAATAAGATCGAGATTCGAAATGTTGTGGATCTTGAAGACATAGAATAAATGCGCAACAATTTTTTTTTCCGTCTATATATTTATTATGATCTCAAGCATAACTTCCTTATCATTCACCAGGACAGACACTTGGCTCAAAATAGCCAAAAAGTTCACGCCTCAAAGACGACATGGAGATTCAAGTAGAGTTGATATCTCGAAGTATGGTCAAGCCTTCTTCTCCTACCGCCGACCATCTTCGACACCATCACCTTTCTTCCATTGATCAGCTGACGTTGCCAGTGTTTATGCCCTGTCTAATCTTCTACTCTAGCAGTTCCGAAGCTAACAACATTGAAAGATACGAGCGAGTTAAGAACTCTCTGTCCAAGAGTTTAAGCGTATTTTATCCCCTCGCAGGACGCTTACGAGAAAACTCCTACATAGACTGCAATGATGAGGGCGTCATGTTGATGGAAGCTGGAGCTAAATGCACGATCCTGGACATTCTCCAGTCTCCATACACCAATATTGGTCTAGAAAAGTTGGTAGCCTTTAAACTTGGTGAAGCCAGCGACATGGTTGCTGCTTTCCAGGTGACGTACTTCGAGTGTGGAGGGATGGCAGTTGGAGTTAGTATGGCACACAAGGCAGGAGATGCCTTGTCAATGGTGAGTTTCATCAACCACTGGGCTGCAATTGCCCGTGGTGAACAAAACATAGGTCTGCCTTATTTTGCCTCGGATAGGTTCTTTCCACCAATTGACATGTCTACTTTTGAAGCAAAACATGGAGGTGAGCAAAGTAAAATTGTGGGTAAGAGATTTCTGTTCAAAAGATCCAACATAGCTGCTATCAGAGACATGTATGTTGACAGTAACAGTAGTACTGACAACCATAGACGCCCAACAAGAGTCGAGGCGTTAACAGCTTTTATCTGGAGCAAATTCTTCGTCACAACTCAAGATAACGGGGATACCAATAATAAAACCTTCTTGATCCATCATCCAATAAACTTTCGTCCAAGGATGGACCCTCCTCTCTCTGAGAACAGTTTCGGGAACATAGTTATGCAGCATGTTGTAGCAGTACCTGACCTGCAGGCGGATGACAATTGTTGTGGGATTATAAGGCAGATGAGGGAAGCAATTAAGAAGGTGGACGCGAACCAAGTGAAGAAACTTCAATCAGGCGACGAGCTTCTGAAAATGGTGAAAGAGAAGCTCGAGAGGGCAACAAAGGAGGAGATAGTGATCGTGGATTTTTCTAGTATTTGTGGGTTTCCGATATATGAAACTGACTTTGGGTGGGGAAACCCTGTGTGGATAGGAACAATATGCTGGCCTGCGGCTAAGATATTTATTCTACAGGATTATTTGGAAGGTGGTATAGAGGCATTAATTCACTTGAAAGAAGAAGATATGGCCAAGTTTGAAAAGGACTCTGAACTTGTTGCACTAACATCTTCAACTCCGGCGGGAGTGCCATCTGCACCGTAAAAGCGGTACCCCAAATCCCATCCATCTCCAGGCTTTGAGTGTTTAACAATGTCTAATTTCTCTTTTTATCTGAATGTTGTGTCTGACGTTTTATTTCGAGTTAAATCATGTTATATTTGTATTATTTACACCTATTTCTTAAATGTACATCAAATATTTGAAAGGTACTTCAACTCGTACTTGCCTCCCTCCTGGTTTATGACTACAGCTAATAGATTTGGTTATAGTTTATGATTACAGCTAATCGATTTGCTTATAGTTTAGTAACAATTATTTAAATACATTCTTTATCTGATTAAACATGTTTAAAAATATATGATAACATTTATGGAATAATTATACGTTACAAATAAAATTATAATGAGATTATAATTATGAGATTCATATTGCATTTATGTATTATCCCTAAATTGTTCCTAGTCATTACTCTATTAAGACTGGATATTGATAGAATATAAAAAGGCTATCACACGTTATATTTTTCCTTACGAAGAAAGTAGTTGATCTCATAGGCTAATGCATGGAGAAATTTAAACAAATATGTAGGCGCTTGTTAGAAAATAAGTTCACTAAACTGACTCGATATAAGAAATCTATTTGGAACATTACTTGTATGTCTATGAAATTCTCATTGTGATAATTGTATAAATGAGCCTTTAACTTGAGATCTCCAAAGTATCTTGTATAAGAGTTGCTATGTTTTGATACTACTTATGACGTATTTAAACATAGGTTATTCAGTCGATACTTATAGAATGTAGCATAAATTATATGGAGTTAGTTGTGTGATCAAGATATGATTTATCACCCTAAAGTAATTAGGAAGAATATTTAGTTGTTCTCAATTATTATTAATTCGGAAAATCCTTAGTTAAGTTGGAATGACAATTTATAAATAGTTTACAAATGTCATTAATTAAATCAATAGCTAATGACGGAGAGTTAATATAATTTGATTCAAAATAAAGTTGACATTAATTCCATGCTCTATGTTTAATCGGAACAATATATGATGAAATGATTTAATTATATAAAAAAATTATGCACAAAAAGGTTAGCCAAACTCACATTAACATTCTTAAATATTTAGGTAGTCATGATGCGTTAACGTCAATCTTGATCTATAATTATAAATTATAAATTGGAGATTAAAGATAAATTAAAATGAGTTTTACTCTATCTAATTCTAATTATAAATTATAAATATAATTTATAATAATTGTCAATATATTTAAGAACCTAATGAGTCTCACATAAAGTACGGATTAAAGAGAGTAAAGATATTTTAATCAAGTTAGACTTTATTGTAAGTTTCAGAAACTTTATGATTAAATATAAGATATTTAATAAATAAAGATCAATATGAGATATTGGTATTTGGGCATAATTAGTATTTAATTATAATTATTTGTAATTATAATTAAAGTTTAATTAAAATTAGAATTTAATTTCAGTTAAATTATTAAAACGTCCAAAACTTATGATAAATAGTCTTATACTCCAACGGAGTTAACACTTTTTATTTAACCCTTTTTGTAGGGGTTACAGAATTCTCCTAGGTCGATCCCACAGAGATTAAATCCGATTACTTTCCTAAATTATACCAATTTGTAAAACATAGGGGTTTGGTTCAATGCAAATTAGAAAACAAAATAAAATTGAATCTATAAAAACAATTCAAATTAAACAGCAATAAGGAGATAAAATTGATTAATTATTTGAAATCCAGTTCTTTGGTTTAATCTCGGCCTAAGCACAATTTCACATATGTCATTAAATCATCGTCTTCACACCTCTCTTTAGACTATCGATCGTAAATTAACAACAAGCTCTGTTAATCTCAATTTTTCCTTAGGTCGTAGTTAATTAAGAAAAGCTCGTTAATTAACCCTAACTATCAGGAAACATAGAGCAAACTCTTTAAGCTTATCTGGACAGTTGCATTATAGGTGAGAAAAATATATCAATTTAAGCAATAATTACATTAACTTATGTTACGTTATCCCTAATGATTTAATATAGTCAGTTGTCACATACGAATTCAAAGATGACTATTACATATCATATTCAAATTCTAGCAATGGGTTTTCATAAAAAACGATTCAATAAAGCATTAAAAACATTTTTACACAATACCTAATCATTAATCTCTTGATAACGTAATCAATCTGATAAAAGGAAAGAAAACGATACACAATGACATATGCTTAAAAGTGCTTCTCGGTGTCGATTGCATCTCCAAACCGGCATTGGGTGGGTTAGTCCTCTATTTTCTCCATCAAGCTCCAAGAATTAGCCAAGAATGTCTCCATTATAGTTGAGAACTGACCACAAATGAAGGAGAATACCAGCTGTTCAGTTCAGCCCAAAAACTCCATTTTAATCTCAAGAATAAAGAAGAATGAGTTGTTCGTTTTCTGCCTAAAAACTCCACTTTAATCTCAAGACTAAAGAAGAATGAGATGTTCGTTTTCTGCCTAAAAACTCCACTCTTTTGCTCCAGTCGACACCGATCTTGCTCTATCCATCACCCTCCTTTCTTTATGATAAAAGCTAGCTTAAAGTCAGTGGGATAGGTAGCTTAACCCAAGAGAACAGGGTGATTAAGCTCTACACACTCTCGGTTTTTTCCTTTGTTCTAGCTCTCCCACTCTTGATTTTTTCCTTTGTTCTAGCTCTCCCCCTTGCAACCCACACACACACGCACACCATGTATTATAAAAAAAACTAGGTTAACATAATAATGGGACAAGTGTCTAATGGTGAGGCATATCCCATTTAATTGCCTCCCTACTTTCGGTTATATTTTTCCAGCTCTCACACTCTCCATTTTTTCCTAGTCGAGACTCTTTTTGCTTCAGCCCTCTCCTCTTTTGCTGCAACCTAGCCGACACCTTATATTCCTCATATCATCCAAATGCTAAGTTTTTCTCTGGAATGGACAGGTTTCCTTTTTCAGCTGTCCTCACATGCTTCAGTCGTGACACACAATATCCTTTTCATCTTTAATAGCTAGGTTTTTAATGAGATAAATAGACAGGTTTCTTTTTTTGTAACATTATGCATGTGTCTTATTTTTTTTCTCCATATTACAGTCACGTTTTTATTCTTCTTTTGCAACCAACACACACACTTCCCTTATATTAAAAACTAGGTTAAAATCATGTGGTAAATGAACAACTAGCTTAATTCTTTTGGTATTGTAATTCATGTTATGGCTATGGTCTTTTTAAATGAAAATGTTACACATACCTCCATTTTTATGCTCCATCTTGTCTCTTTTTATTTTATTTTTTTCTTCTTCTTACTCCATGAAGACAATAGAGCATGGACATTGAGAAGATGACTCGATAAGTATGGTTTTAGGTCACTTTAGCTCATTTATTTATGAAATATACCTAAAATCAAATATGAGCTAGAGTGAGTATCCTAAGCATTTTAAGGCATTAATCACTAAGTTTAATAGATTAAATGTATCAAAAATTAAGCACATATTAGGCTACCATAGTTGAGATAGATTAGCTTCGAAAATGATTTGAGGGATACGATAAGAATATGATCAAGCTTTTGAATAAGGTATGAATTAAGATTCCACTTTATTATGATTTATATGTTAATCATTTTATAGAATTTAAGTTATCTTGGTTTTTGGGAAGTAAAAATACTAAAAAATTTCTTAATTATTCCATTGCGGTTGAGATTGGATCCCATCTTAATTTCCCAACACTCTAGTCAAGAGCTCACTACAAAAAAACTAACATTTTGTTACTTTTTTTTGCAACGATTTTAAAATGTTGATAATAGTAAACTTTTGGAGACGATTCCCAAAATCAGCAACAACAATCCAACTTTTTGTGACTTTCTATCGTATCATCGCTAAAAGAATCTTCTAAGGTGTCACTCCACTACTACCCTCTTTTTAAGTCATATGGACCTCCTATTGTTTATCCTCTATTAAAGATCTTCAAAAAGGAGCTAAGTGATGGTTATCCACCCTAGTTGAGTTATTTGTAGGGAGATGCCCAACTTTTAGTTTGATCAACTTTTAGGCTACAAAAAGTTGGAAGGAAATGGGACTAAGGGAGGTGCTTCTCAATGAAGCTAACCAATTCCTTTTTTAAGTTGACCTCTAACTCAAATGCTCAGAAGTCTTAGAGGCTAGTCCTTAACACTTTAACAGCATGCTTATATTCCATTAACTTTAAAAACCATTCATTAACTTGGAGAATGTTATGCAAAAATAGGTCCCTATATGGATAAATATCCATAATTTCCTTCTAAAATATTGATCTACTAAAGGTCTGAGCGATCTAATCAGCTATTGGTAAGGCCATGTGTATGAATGAAGAAACTACATCCAATAAAAAGGTTAGATGTGTAATAGGATTTTACTTGGGGTCATTCTTGTATTGAGTATTGGAGAAGGTAACACACAGATAAAAGAAGAGACCCTCCTTGAAGTAATAAGTAAAGTGTGGAAATAAATAGGTAAGAAGTTCCTTAAAAGGGATTATGATAAGTTGATGGGCATAGATTCTTATGTGGTATAAGCACCAATAACTGCTAGAAAAAATGGCCCAAGCTTCATTGCTCACCAAGTAATGTAAAGAGTGATAATAATGTGTCTGTAAAACTTGAGCATAATAAGGTTGCACTGAAAGTGCATGATATAACTGACATTACTTATAAGGATTTATCTCAAGAAGATTCAACTCACCCTGAATTTCATGATAAGGATCACACTTCCTTTAACTCTTTAGAAGTCCTTTAACTTATGAATTGAATATCAATCAAGAGCAAAAGAGCAGAGGAAATCTAATTTTAGGACAGAAAATAGGAGAAAATCTAGTAGGAGAATAGATCACATAGAATTTAAAAGCCAAAATCTTGCTTAATGTCTATTCTATCTTGAAATTGAGGAGTATAAATTGCCTAAAAGATAATATGTCCTTAAAGACTTGATCTTTGAAATGATTCCTTTCCTAGTAGGTGTTTTAGAGAACAAGCTTAAGCTAGAAAAATGTAAAAAGCTATTGTTTCTAGAGAACCACTGGTTTACCTTTACTAACCATCATCATCATCACAATAGTTGTATTATTATTAGTTATGATATGAGGAAGCAATCAAATTATGCATCTCTCAGTCACTTTGCTTTATGAGAGAACTAATTTTTTTGTTACCTTCATCTATGAATCCAATTTTTTAAAGTAATTTATTATGGAAGAAGCTCAAGAGCAACCATTACTCTATCAATTTGCCATGGATTATCCTAGGAACTTCGATAATACTTTTCGTGTCTCTAAAGTATAAGGTAATACATGTTTGAGGAACTTCAATAATGGCATCAAATAATTTGTAAATCATCTAGAAGTAATTGACCTAAAATTTGAATGGAATCTCTACACTTAGAGGAACAAGGAAAATGAGAATTAGTCATTAAGAAAAGTTTGATAAAGCTTTAGTGAATTAGGATTGGTTGTAAAATTTCCTTAAAGCAAAGCTAATTTCATGAAACCCTATTTCTTAGACCATTCCTTTATAGTTATTCAGAATTTTAACTCCAAACAAATAAGGCAAGCTTTTTATTTTTATTTTTTTTCAGATTTAACATCTTAGCTAAAGATGAGGGATTAGATGAGGCAGCAATAGGGGTATTTCACCTATCTTTCATAGATATAAAGCTTTTATATATGTAAGGATGCTAAGCATGATTGAAATGGAACTTAAATAGCTTAATTTAAGGAGATTCAGTAATACTTAGCTTACCATATTATAAGCTAAATAAAAGTTTAAGAAAATCCAAAAGGACCTATATAAGTATCCTATAGATCTTGCTAGAAAAGTGGAAGAGAAAACTCCACTAAGTTCTTATACAAAAGTTGTTGAAGTGTATAACTCCCTAACTATAAAAGATCAATAATCCTCTAGCTCAAGGATGGTAAAAAAAATAGGAATTTCTTTATAGCATCATTAATAGTAGGACAATCATCAAATAATATACTCTTAATAAAATAAAAATGATTAATTTTCTCAATCCTAAAGTTATATTAAGCAAGAAGTGATTGATTACTTCCAAATATCAATTGGCTATTAGGATGTATGCTACTATTTAGTTTAAGTTCTAAGAACTTTTATTTTTAACCAACTCTTTTGTAGATTCCAAACATTATTTCATGCAATAAAAGTAATATTTTGCACTCCAAGTGCAAAGTTGTTAAAAAATGTAGTTTTAGAAAATAAAACATTGTCCTTTGCACTTCAAGTGCAAGTTTGTTGAAAACAATATCTTTTCTTAAAATACGTAATAAAAACATTAGTTGCACTCCAAGTGTAAAGAGTTTTTCAAAACAATGTCGCTTATTAAATATACAAGTATACTAACATCCACTTGAGATTAATTAAATTCTGATATGCATTACCTAAGTTTAAAATTCACATACAAGTCATTATACATGTCTTAGGATGTTCTACTACCATTTGAGAGATATGGTTTCCCCAACTCACCATAAAAAGAAGGTATACACTCCCTTGACTTCAACAATCCTCGGTACGAGCTCCTTGATCCACAGCTCCTAAGCCATTATACATACAAATATAAAATGTATTTACTACTCAAATGTGTATATCATATTCATACACCACCACAACCAAATTCATCCCTAATCAATCATCATAAATGTTATTATAACATATGTCAATAGGTCAATAATTCACTTACTAATTCAGCTCAATGTCTCCTCAACCATCAAGCTAACCTAACCTTATTTGTAATGTTTACATCCTTTTCTTTCTAATGTTCCTTTATGAACAAGCTATCTTCTTTTAATCATAACTCTCTAAAAAAAATCCAAATGCCATGATTCTTGTGCCCCCCAAAACTAGACTTCCATTAGTATTAATATATCAAAAAAGTACACAAACAGTATCTCCCTTTAAAATATAAGCTCATCCAAATTCTATTCTATTTCTGGTAAGAAATAGACTAGCAATCAATACTCAAACCACAATAAATCATTATCAATACATCTCCTAACAAAACCGTTTCACAAAAGCATTAATAAGACATCAATAATCATTTTTCATGCTTTATACTTTCACTAATTCAGACTCTAAGGTCCTTAAAAGTTAGGAAATAATACAAGGTTCCTGCATAGGTGTCTATCACAAGCAGTATTAGGGAAACAAGCATAACTCAAGCTCTAGTCACTATTTTGTCAAGCCACTTTCACAGAGGTCAAGTTAAGACCTATATCTAAAACTTTCATTTTTTGAGTTTCTTCAAATTCATGCTCTAAGAATATAAAAGATAGATCGAAAGAGAAAGATTAAATTGAAACCGGAATTTCAACTTACCTTGATAACTTCTTTCCTTCTCCTCTTCTCTTCCCCTTTTTCTCTCCTCCTCTTCTCATTTTCGTTTTTCTTCCTCTTTTAACCTTATGGCAGTCCTTCACTCTTACTTTTATTGCCTTTTCATCCATTTTCTCTAGGAAATTCAAGAAGGTCAAAATAATCCATGTGTCACCATTCCATTGGTCCATATGTCACCATTCTATTGGTACATATGTTATCCTTCTATTAGTTCATATATTACTATTCTATTGGTCCATGTGTCACTTACTTTAGGCTCCACATGTCACTCATTTTAAGCCTCCATATGTTACTACTTGTAAGGCTACACATGTCACCAATTATAAGGCTACATATTTCACCAATTGTAAGGCTATATATGTCACCCTTTGTAAAGTTACACATGTCACCATTCTATTGCTCCATATTTCACAAGTCTAAAGTGCCATTTGTCACAAACTTAAAGGGTCAGTTGTCCCTCGTATAATCAAGTCAATTGTCATCCAATTAACTGAGCCATTTATTACTTATTCGCAATACCACATGTCACCATTTTATAGGCCTAATCAACCTAAATTCTCATAGATAAATTTGTCTTGCTCTTTAATATTTTTCTTAAACTAGATGCACATATCATCTCATCAATTACTTAATTGTAACAATAACTTCTTAATTCACTAATTATAATCTACCAATACAAAATTCAAGACAAAATCAACACACAATTATATTATGATCAGTAAAAACCTTTCAAACCTTATAAAATATCAATTTAGTGCATATATTTCTTACAATATTTACTAAATCATGATTCATATGTGTATACGAATATTATGCATGTGAATGAAATGCACCTCGTAATTTTTAAATGAAATAACTCATATGACTCAATCTAATAGTTTAATCTCTTAACAATTTTAAGAGGCAAGATATTACATATCTATTCTTCAATTAGCAATTTTCTTTTTGGTCATAAATACTAATAGGATGTGCAGGCTCTAGCTCTTGTCTAGTTTGATTTGATTGGCCCTTTTGGTTTTCGATTCAAATTCTTCAACTTGGTTAGGTTGTTCTGCATCAACTTTATATTATGATTAATCTATTATTTTTAATTCAAATTATATTATACTTGTGCTTAGATTTATGATTACCAAGTTAATCAAAATTATTTAATTGATTACTAAACCTTTTGAAAAATTGTGTTACAGTTTGCATAAAAACTTTCAATAAAAATTATAGTGGATGGCTTTATTCCTATTTTAAAGATTATAATAAAAATATAAATTAAATTTCATAAAATTTTAAAGAATTCCTTTAGGAGAAAAACAATCGATTAAGAAAAATTACTCTTACAAACATAGAAGTAGAATCGAAAGAAACACATAAGTGATTAAGGATGGCAAAAAGCTTCAGACCCGGCTTGATTCGACTCTACCCAAAGTTAATGGGCCAGGGCCGGATTGATAGGGCCTCGAGTCTGATTGTCTTTGCCCGGTCTGGCTTGAGCCCGACTTGCCAAATGTTGTTTTGCTTTTTAAAAAAATAAAATTCAGGTCGGGCCTGATTGGACAAACATTGTCACTGTGGTAAAAAAAGAAGTCGTTTTTTTTTATTTTTTAAAAAAGTATATATAAACTCCTTTTTTTTTAACTTTTAAAAGAAGTATATATAAAGTCAGGGTAGGAAATCACAGCTGTTTTTCCTTATTATTATTACAAGTTTTTGTACGAAAACAGAAAAGAAAAGAACTAAACAACACCTACTAGACGTAATGCGGCAGCAAAGCAAAGAAAGCAAAACCAAGCCTTAAATAAATCCACATTCAACGTACCATCCACCAAACGCACCATAATTCCTTATTTATTTGTTTTGGGTAGATCTTCAGATTAGCTTGATATTCCCTCTTCTTATATCTATATTATATATATGATTATTTTTGATGCGCTGACGCTGACACAGCAAAATGTGGGAATCCATCGTTCTGACGCTGGCGGCAACCGCCGGTAATAACATCGGGAAGGTTCTCCAGAAGAAGGGCACCATCATCCTCCCTCCTCTCTCTTTCAAATTCAAGGTCATTTCTTTCTTTCTTTCAAGTTTAAGAGCCGTCCCTCCTCCCTCTCACTTTTGTGTGAAAAACATCGAATTCTTTGGCTACTGTTCACGTTCTTAGTCACTTGACTTTGGTAGTTTCATATGAAAATCAGGGGTGTATAGGTTGATTGTTTTTTTATCGAGGCTTGAGTCATTTGTCAATCAGAATCAGATTTTGGATGTTGGGTTCTTGACATTTGGGAAATTTCCCTGCTCATTGATTCCTGTTCTGTTTATTCTGCTGTGATATTCAGGTCATAAGGGCGTATGCTGCCAATAAAGCCTGGTTGATAGGTTTCTTTATGGATATCAGTGGAGCAATGCTGATGCTGAGGGCCTTATCTCAAGCACCCGTAAGTCTGATTAAATATGACCCTACCTTCCTATTTGATTGTTGTTATTGGTTGGAGCTAGCTGTTTTTGTGACCAAAGCATACCAAATGATAATTGCAATCAGCTTCATGAGTCTATTTTCAGCATTTAGTGCTTGAAAGTTATTATGTTATCGATTGAGCTCGATTCTGAAGTTGTTGTCATTGTTCATTCATTAAACATAATTTAATGTGCATTTTCACTTTGTTTGCGACCTCATTAAGCTTTTTACTCTATTGTATTCTGTTTCTTTCATGCAATTAATTCTTACTGTCCTTTGCTAGGTATCTGTTATACAACCAGTTTCAGGCTGTGGACTAGCTATTCTTTCAGTTTTTTCCCATTTTTATCTAAAGGAAGTCATGAATATCATTGATTGGATTGGAATAACTCTGGCAGGTATAGGTACCATAGGTATGTCCCTCTTGATGATTCTCATGGTTGATATGCTACATCTGGTACAAATATCTTAAATTTGCCCCCTTTTAAGAAATTTGTCTGAAGATATAATCATTTGTCATGCCATGTATAAGCATGAGAAAATTTTCTGTTTGACCTGTAATTTGTGTTTTGTTTAAACCCTCTTGTAGTTGCAAAATCTCTTTCTGGTTCTGTTAATGTCAACCCTAGGTGCAACATAGCGCACTTTTTTTTTTTTGCTTTGTTTAATATACTGATACATCAATCTGTTAAAGGACGTCAACTATAAACTGTTGCTATGTGCTCTAATTAATAACTTGTTTACATGTTTACCTAGACTTCTCGTTTGTTTTTATAATTTTAGGAGTTGGTGCTGGAGGAGAGGAGCAGGAATCTTCTTCCATCTCTTTTATTCAGTTGTTGTGGCTGGCATTCATTATTTCCATCTCGTTTGTAGGTACCTTATCTTGCACAATATCTTGTATCAGTGCTGACATGACTTTGTCATTGCAATTATTTCCTAGACACATTATAAATCCTGTTCATATCTTTAAACTTATAATCCTGCAAACTTGAAAATAAGAAGAATATGATTGCAAGATGAGGAAGTGAGATTGCCTAATAAATGGGAAAGTAAAAGAAGTAAAGTGCGACAGTATAAAGAAAGAATGATTAAGATTGCTAAATTGAGTTAATCTGTTGTTGGATAGAACAGGTGCTGAGTTGGCAGATCATAAGATTATCTGCATGTGAAGTAACAGAGGTCCTAGCCAAATAACTTTGATTCTCAGTTCTAGTAATGTACCTAGTTCGGAATTTCTTCTGAAGGAGAAGTTGACAAAAAAACATAGTTTTCAACTTTTCAATTAGGATGTGCAGTTTGATCTTTAAGTACAAAGGTGTGACTTTGTGAGAGTTTTGAATGTGCTAACTTTGAATTCTTCTAGCTCATTGATAGCATCCTTATGATTTTTTGAGCTACTCATAATAAAATATCATAGTGAAGCTCTTTTGCCTTTTCTCAATGGAATCAGTGGCTTTGGTCGAGGGGTTATCTCAAGCTTGTTTCCACCTTTATATTTTTCTTTCTTTTTTTTTCTGGTTTCTTTTCCCTTGAGCATTTTAGTTTTAGTTCAAAGAAAATAGCAATGAGGGTATGTTAATTCCAAGCAACCATATTTTAGGGGTAGTATCCACAACATGGAATGTATGTGGCAAGAGAGAGGGTGAGCTTTTTTAGTGTGAATTTTTGCGAAAATGTGATATTTTATCATGTAAGAGTGATTCTTAGATGTTAAGAGTGATTCCTAGACACTAAGTGTGGTGCCTAGTTTTTAATAAGTCTGGTATAGTATGCTTTCTTATCCAAGAGTGATTCTTTTATTTTAAGAGTGATAAATAGGCATTAGATCCGAGGCCTAGTTTTTTATAAACCCTAAATTGATTCTTCCTCATCTAAGAGTGATTCCTAGATGCTAGGCATGTTGCATAGTTTTTCTTTTTATATATAAATCTTATATATTATTCTTTCTTATCTAAGAGTGATTTATATGTTTAAGAGTGATTCCTAGACACTAGATATGATGCCTAGTTTTTTGTAAGCCCTAAATCTGATGCTTTCTCATCTAAGAGTGATTTCTAGACACTAGGTGTGATGCTTAGTTTCTTATAAACCTAAATGTGATATCTAGAAATTACTAATGTGAAGCTAGCAAATCTTTACATGAAGCATGGTAGCTCTCTATCCATCCCGCATCATAAAGTTTCCTTTCTTAATGTAGTGGAGCATGTGTTAAGAATTCTTAGCGTGGAAGGTGTACAAATTTGATTGTGAACTTTGAGGTTAATGATGTGGAGAGAGAAGCTAAGCAAGCTGGAAATGGAGCAGCCACAGGTTGTTAATGGAGATTGCTTTGTTCTGCTAAACAATTTGAACCTATCAATAAAGGGAAGAGGCCATCCCTGTGATGGTGAAGTGACAAGAGCAGTCTTTAATGATGTGTAGAGTGCAACTTGTACTCAGGACTAACTTCATTCAATGCATGGAAAAAGGATGGCGAATGAAACTTATTATTTTGGATAGTACTATTTCTGTGTATAGTTCATAGGTAGCATTGAAGATCGTTTATAGTAGGACTGCTATATTCTTTTAGCTTTTCCTTCCTGATAAGAGTTTAGCTTGTAGTGGGTGTTATTTACCGTAAATCTTATCTTCATCATATATTTAACTTACTTTTGTTCTCATAACAACATGTAGTCTCTGTATGAAATGTTTTAAAGTTTCAAACTTTCATCACCTAAACTTTCAACATGATTTTTGGCCCTTCAATTTTAAAGTAACAGATTCATGCATGTGCTTGATTCTTGGACTTCCTACTGATGCCATATATTGATTTAGAACATATAGATATTGAAAAATTAGTTTAATTTGACTTAGAGACTCATTTCTTCTATAAACTTAACCCAACAATCTACTTTAAAATATTTCTTATGCCTTGTCATACATTAAAAGTTCATATCTTATACCTAATTTCCATAAGTCATAAACTGCCCTCTTTTTTTTCCTAAGAAACATCGCCTGGAAAAATGATTACAATGGTGGACTATAAAATGTTCAAGGGAAGACTGTTGGTCTTGTTGCAATTGCTGCATTAAAAAAGACTGCTAAGTGCTGACTGATATTCTCTTTGTACCTGACCTTGGTGAAGCCAAAATCAGAATTGTGTTCTGCCTCATTTCAATGTTATTATGGGATACAATATATAGCAGGATCCCATATGTAAAGAATTATATTCATTAAAGCCTCTCTGTTGTTGGAGGGGATTTTTAGAATGCTTTGATACCATCTAAGATATATTTTGTGAAACTGAACATGGTCATATGTTGGATAGGTAGTCCTTAATGGATGGCTTCGTATCTTTAGACATCAACGAAGAGAACAGGAAACGGTAATTACATGCTTGTTCGTAGTATTTTAATTTCCTGCTGGCTTCGGTTGGTGAACTGACTCTCATTTTGTGAGTTCACTTGAATATTTCATGATGCAGATGGAATATGAAGTTGTTGAAGAAATCATTTATGGTCTGGAGTCAGGCATTTTGTTTGGGTATCCTTCCTATCACATGAATTTGGTAGCTGATGTTTTATTTTTACTTCTGGGCAAGTCTTCCTGTCATATGTATCTAACATGACGTGGTCAAACGTAAACCTTCTCTTTATCTTCTCAGTCGCTTCATCGCCAGTGATGTACATCATATTCAGGAAATGTTGTGCTTGACAAACTAAAAGAAATAAGGAATTTGTGGTTGAACTATTTTTGTGTGAATAATCTCCTTGGCCTTTAATGCACGATTGCAAGAGCCCTCCAGTCTTATGCCTATAAAGGGAAATATACGCTGTTGCAGTATACTTTACTTACTAGTGATGCCATTTTGGCTTGCAATTTGTTAACCAATGATTTGGCTGCAAAAAATAAAGCATCAACAGTAGGTACATCCCTATTTCCAATAACTTAGAGGTTGATGATGAATTTCTGGAATGTTTGCAGACTTGCATCTGTGATATCTAAGATGGGATTCATCTTCCTCGAGCAGGGCTTCTCTGCAATGGTGATTCCTACTTGCTTGTTGATTAGTGCATGCTGTAGTGCTACTGGATTCTACTACCAGGTATTGAGGTTTGTCTAGATTAAAATTTTTCTCAGGGTGTAGCTGCATCTGAGGTTTGCTTAGTAGTAGTAGATTGCATGTTTTGGTTTTACCAGTTTTTAACACATTTGTTTCATCACATCAGTGGTGTGTTGAGTAGATTGAATATAGCTCTGTTTTGTTAGCTTTCCATCAACAGAAAGTTGTTTAGTTTATTAATCTAGCTATGGTTCCCGTGAATCAGACTCGGGGCTTGAAACATGGAAGGGCAATTGTGGTGTCTACATGTGCCGCGGTTGCATCAATAGTGACTGGTGTATTTGCAGGAATGCTTGCTTTGGGGGAAAGATTGCCTTCAGCACCAGCTGCTCGATCTGCACTTCTACTTGGATGGTATGCAGAACTCGCATATTATATTTGTAGTTCATACGAAGCCAGCTTCTCGAAATCTAGGTTGCTACTCTGCCACGTAGTTGTTAAATCATTTAATTCAGCATCTGCCCATTCATGTTTCTAAGGAGTCCCTATTGATATACAGTGCTTTAAAAGTAAAAGAGACCAATAAGGTTGATACTAGTTCATGTTTGACAGTTAGCATCATTTGATTTGTAGACCTACTTTGGAATAGACTGCGCATGTCCTACTAATGAAACTCTTGACATGCATAATCCGAACTCGGCTATAATTAGTCTTCTTAACTATTTCATGCAATCAGCGCAGTAATTCAACTTCATGGGGTCAGAAGATTTAGTTGATGTTATTGACTTGTGGGATCCTGTACTTGGTTCATTCATTTGAAACAAAATCTAGAAAGAAGAGTGCTTGGGCATTGAAGTTGTGATTTATAATTTTGTTTTCATGAAATATCCTATAAAGAAAATTCTTCTATTGCAGGGTACTTATCATGATAGGGGTGATTCTTCTTGTGAGTTCAACCCGTCTACTGCGACACCTTCCTCGGTCACTGAAAAGCTTTCTAAAAGGTGGTGCCAATCAAAGTTTCAATCTGAGCAGATCTGCGTCAATCCGTGTTAAAGAACCAAATCCTAGTGCAGTAATTCAGGCTGCTACATTGCATCATCTGATATCCTCTTCAGCTAAGGAGAAGGCTTGAGGAGAGATGGTTTTCATTGATGGTTGCTGCTGGTTAGCACATAGCTAGAGAGCTAAATGGTTTCGTAGTTAGTGCTTTGATACAAGCTCTTGCTCCGCATAATCGCTAAGCCCATTTCGGTCAGGCATTGGTCTTGTTGAGGCCATTAGATTATCTGCTTGATTGCGGATACGGGAGTTTCTTGTCTCATTCCTGGTGGATGTACTTTACAACAGACTTATGATGGATGTACTTTACAACAGACTTGTGACTTTTTTCTTCCGTTTTACACATTGCAAAGCAAACGGAGTCATATATTTGAAACACTTGATAATTTTGCATCCATTTTGAGCCAACAATTACACTAAAAATTTAAATGTTTGAATGTTGTCACTTTATTTAAGTGGTTAAACCAAAAAAAAAAAAAGAGCAGTGTTTAATCTTTTTAAGTAAAATAAATGTGTGTTAGTTAAAATTACATGAAAATGATCAAATTGATTAATCCTGTGAGGACTTCAAATGGCCAAGGTGAATAGACAATATCTATAGGTGGATGGTTTGAGCTATTACAAATGGTATCAGAGCTAGCACTTGAATCGTTGTGTCAGATAAACTGAGCCTTAAAAAAGATTGGGCCCTAAGCGGGGTGGACAGTGTGAGATCTCACATCGGTTAGAAAGGAGAACGAAATATGCCTTATAAGGGTATGGATACCTCTCCCCCTAAGAAGCGTTTTTTTAAGGGTGGGAAGAGCGAAACCGTGAGGAGTTTGGCCCGAGGGGCAACCCAAAGCAAACAATATTTGTAGGCGGGTTGTCTGGGCTGTTACAAATGATATCAAAGCTGCCTCTCGAACCGTTGAGCCAGCTAGGTTGGGCCCTAAGGGGGTGAAGAGGGTGAGATCCTACATCGGTTGAAGAGGAGAACGAAGTATGCCTTATAAGGGTATGTATACAGTATACCTCTCCTCCTAAGATGTCTTTTCCCAAAGGTGGGAAGAGCAAAACCGTGGCCCGAGAGACAACACAAAGTGGACAATATCTGTGGGCTGGTGGTCTGAGCTGTTACAAATGGTATCAGAGCCGGCACCTAAACCGTTATGCCAACTAGGTTGGGTCCTAAAGATGGCTGGGCCCTAAGGGAGGTGGAGAGTGTGAGATCCCACATCAGTTGGAGAGGAGAACGAAATATGCCTTATAAGGGTATGGATACCTTTCCCCAAAACCGTAGCCCGACGGGTAGCCCAAAGAGGACAATATCTGTGGGCAGGTTATCTGGGCTGTTACAAGAGCAAAACCGTGAGAAGTTTGGCCCAAGGGGCAAACCAAAACGGACAATATCTGTGGACGGGTAGTCTAGGCTATTACAAATGGTATCAAAGGCGGTACCCGAACCGTTATACCAGCTAGATTAGGCTCTAAAGAAGGTTGGCCCCTAAGGGGAGTGGAGAGTGTGAGATCCCATGTCGGTTGGAGAGGAGAACGAAGTATGCCTTAAAGGGGTATGGATACCTCTCCCCCTAACGTGCGCTTTCCCAATGGTAGGAAGAGCAAAACTGTGAGAGGTTAGGCCCGAGGGGCAACCCAAAGCAGACAATATCTGTAGGCAAGTGGTTTGGGCTATTACACGAGCAAAACTGTGTGAGGTTTGCCCCGAGTGACAACCCAAAGCAGACAATATCTATCAGCGGGTGGTATGGGCTGTTACAAATAGTATCAGAGCCGGTACCTGTACTGTTGTGCAAGCTAAGCTAGGCCCTAAGAGAGGTAAAGAGTGTAAGATCCCACATCGATTAGAGAGGAGAACGAAGTTTACCTTATAAGGGTATGGATACCTCTCCCCCTAAGACACGTTTTTCCAATGGTGAGAAAAGCAAAACCATGAGGCGTTTGACCTGAGGGGCAACCCAAATCGGACAATATCTGTGGGTAGATAGTCTGGGCTGTTATAAATGGTATCAGAGTCGGTACCTAAACCGTTGTGCCAGCTAGGCTAGGCCCTAGAAAGGGTTGGGCCCTAAGGGAGTGCAGAATGTGAGATCCCACATCAGTTGGAGAGGAGAACAAAATATGTCTTATAAAGGTATGGATACTTCTCCCCTTAGACACGTTTTTCCAAGGGTGGGAAAAGCAAAATTGTGAGGGGTTTGACTCGAGGGGCAACCCAAAGTGGACAATATCTGTGGGCCGGTGGTCTGGGTTATTACAAATAATATCAGAGCTGGCACCCAAACCGTTATGCCAGCTAGGCTGGGCCCTAAGGGGGTGGAGAGTGTGACATCCCACATCGGATGCAGTCGAGAATGAAGTATGCCTTATAAGGGTGTGGATACCTCCCTACTTAAGACGTGTTTTCTCAAGGGTCGGAAGAGAAAAACCGTAAGTGGTTTGGCTAGAGGGGCAACCCAAAGCGGACAATATCTGTGAGCGGGTGGTCTAGGCTGTTACAAATAGTATCAGAACCAGTACCTGAACCGTTGTGTCAGCTAGGCTGGCCCCTAAGGGGGTGGATAATGTGAGATCCCACATCAGTTGGAGAGGAAAAAAAGTATGCCTTATAAGGGTATGGATACCTCTCCCCTTAAGACGCGTTTTTCCAAGTGTGGGAAGAGCAAAACTGTGAGAGGTTTGGCCCGAGGGGCAACCCAAAGCAGACAATATCTATGGACGGATAGTCTAATCTATTACAAATAGTATCAGATTTGATACCCAAACCGTTGTACCAGCTAGGCTGGGCCCTAAGTGTAACATCCCATTACCTGCGGGGAGGTTAAAATAGTAAATATGAAAGAGTATTGGGAGATTAGAAATGCATTACATGCTCATGCCTTATATGATATACGCATACACGTTAATCGTGAATTTTTGCACATGAAAATAATTGTACATGCATTCATGGATAATTCCGGATATAATTGAATTGTGATGTGATATTATTGAGAATTGTGAAATTTTTGTATTGAATATTTAATTGAAGAGCGTAGCTGTTAATTTTGAACTTTTGTGAATTTTAGGATTTATTTCCAATGATATGGGGTATTACCGGAATTGATAATGGAAATAGAAATAAGAATAATGATATTGACTTTAGAGACATATGGAGTAAAGTTGAATTGTTTTAAATCGTCTAAGATATGAATCTTTAAAATCTTCTAGATTATGTTATTAGTTGAGTCCTGTAACCAACTCCAACTAACTGACGTTCTAGTACATTCTTCAATTACTTCGTCTTGCTTAGATGCGCCCACTTTGTCTGATCCATCTGTGACTTAAGCGCTTCGTTTGATCCATCTATGACTTAAGCACTTCGTCTGATCCATCTGTGACTTAAGCGCTTCTTCTGATCCATAAACGACTTAAGCACTTCGTCTGATCTATCTGCTACTTAAGCACTTCTTTTGATACATCTAAGACTTAATCACTTCGTCTGATCCACCGTGACTTAAGCACTTCGTCTAATCCATCTGTGGCTTAAGCACTTGATCCATCTAAGACTTAAGCATTTCGTCTTATCCATCTATGACTTAAGCATTTTGTCTGATCCATCTGAGACATAAGCACTTCGTCTGATCCATCTGAGACTTAATCACTTCGTCTGATCTATCTTAAGTAAAAGATGAATTCAGCTTTTACTTAAGTATCGTCTTGATTTGATGAATTATGCCACATATATTTATCTGCGCACTTAACAAATTCATCAATATAGTTCACACACTTCTATTGTTATTATTATTTGACTTTTATCAAAATCAATAGAAGAAGTGAAGTCTTCTTGACTTAACAGACCCATTTCACGTTTCTTTTATACTTGAAAGACTAAGTTACTTTTTATCTTAGTCTTTTCTTCAAAACTATCTTCTGCAAGCTTTTTCCTTCATGGACTTTTGATTCATCAAAACCTTCATTGGAGTTATATTTTGCTTTCATCTACCTTTTGCTACTCCAACTTTGTTATATATTTCTTTTGCCTCAAGAAAAACCTAACCTGAACCACCTTCAAGATGATGTACATGGGTGCATGAGAGTTAGGGCTTCTTGGAGTTTTTGAAGATTTTGGAGTTTTATCAAGTGAGTATCTTGTTAATCCTTTAGAGT